>JALJCO010007964.1:0-16650 GCA_023101725.1 Atherinomorus stipes | reverse complement strand
AATATGGAACATTTTTATTAAAAGCTATATTTTTTCAAAAATAATACCTCCACAGGCTAGTTTGGGGGTATGAACAGAATGAAAGCACAACATTTCCCAGAAAAATTATATTTAGCCTAAAAATAATTATAGAACTAAATTTTTACGGGTTCGATAATGGCATTTTATTTACGTCTGTAAGCCAATACACGCCGCCGTTGCAGGTTGCCAAATACGATCTCTGTGTGTGGAAACAATATTTCGGTCATAGTCAGGCTTGTACAGGGGAAAAACCGTAGAGATGACCAGTGAAGCAGCTGCTTCAGAGCCCTGCAGATGTTGTTATCTGTTTCTGAGGAGGAGTGACCTGATAAGAGCAAAACCTGGAGTAAATTTAGGTGAAGACTTCACTAAATGGACCCACAGAAACGTTTTCCACGGAGTAAAACACGGAAATGGCGACTTTCCTGCTGGATCTGTAAGCTAGCTTGTTTGCTAACATGGCTAACGTTAGCTGTCAGTTATAAACTCCTCTGTGCTACTTGTTGGACATGCTGCAGACTGTTGGACATGCTGCAGACTGTTGGACATGCTGCAGACTGTTGGACGTGCTGCAGACTGTTGGACGTGCTGCAGACTGTTGGACATGCTGCAGACTGTTGGACATGCTGCAGACTGTTGGACATGCTGCAGACTGTTGGACATGCTGCAGACTGTTGGACGTGCTGCAGACTGTTGGACATCCTGCAGACTGTTGGACGTGCTGCAGACTGTTGGACATGCTGCAGACTGTTGGACATGCTGCAGACTGTTGGACATGCTGCAGACTGTTGGACATGCTGCAGACTGTTGGACGTGCTGCAGACTGTTGGACACGCTGCAGACTGTTGGACACGCTGCAGACTGTTGGACATGCTGCAGACTGCCATTTTACTGGATGAACACCGAATGGTGACTCAACGTAAAATCTTCCCAAGGACTAGAAATAAGGTCCAGGTTGAAAAAAAAAGAAACTTATCCTTTAATAGATCCCACCCTTACTGATGGTAAATGAATTAAAGCAATAGTAATTAAATTAAATTAAACGTTGAATTGATGAAGAACTTTTAAGTCTTCCTCTGACTCTCCAGCTGCTTTGGTTAAATCATGATTTTAAAAAAAGCCACTGAGCTGAACTTCTGCAGGATTCTTTTCTAGCCTGATGCAGAAGTTTGAGGAAAAAGTTCACCGACGAGTGGCTTTTAAATGCGACGCATTTTACCGACCACGAATGAACGACATGAAAAAGCACAACAGCTTCTGCTGCGGTGAAAAGACCCCTGAGACAAACACGAGCTGGAGCGAAGACAGACGCGTCGTGGGAGGAGGACGTCCCTCTGTAGGGCTGCCGCAGAAGCTGTCTTCTCCGGGTCGCTGGCTAATCGGAACAGATGACATCCTCTCAGCTGCCACATGAAGTTCACACACGGAAAGAAATCCTTAACTTTCCCACAAACAGGTGCAGGAATGAGATGCTGCAGCCGCCATCAGACTCTGCAGAACAGATGATTCTCGTTTGTTAGATAAATGAAGCAGGTCAGTGGACGGGTCTCAGTCCACCGGTGCGGCATAAAAACGGCCTCCATTATGTTTTTTGTGTGGAAAATATAATCAAAATATAACTGTCAGCAGGTAGCGCAGAGAGTGGACAGGATGCTGAGATAGCCTCATGATGGAGTTCTCATCAGCGTTCATGCACATTTTATCAATGACTTTAATCACAAAAGCTTTTTAATTGTTCCAAAGTGTCGTCAGCATTTATTTGTGAATTTGATTAGTTCCAGAAAGCGGTAAAAAGAAGAAACGAGTTAATCTGCTCTAAAGGAGGCGTTAGTTTCTCCCAGCATGACAGAACTATTGATCTGCAGTTGTGGATTAGTTCGGACTTAACATCCGTTCCTGTTCAGGTGGTGTCATTAGATGTGATTTAGAAGTGAGGCATGAAAAGCTACAGGAGAGATGAAAAGGTAAACTACGCTGAAAAAAGAAAATAGTTGAACCAACTTAATTGGATAGTTTCAATTGGTAACACGTAAATGAATTAAGTTCTTTGAAATAAAAGTAATGAAGTAGATTAAAACAATTGATTTAAGTCACATTTACTCAATAAATAATTCTCAAACCAGCATTTTGCATTAATGCAACTTAAAGGGATACAGCACCCACAGAATGATGGGCCTTCATCTTCTCCTCATCCTCATGCTGAGCAAGACTCTGGAGCAATTTTTTAATATTTCAAATGCAGCTGGAGATTCGGAGGGGTGGGGGGGTGGGGGTGTTATTATCCACCGACTTTCATACTGTATAATGGAGTTCACCAATGCTTAAAACAAAAAGTGTCCATGAAAGTCCACAAAAACTTGTCAATATTCCTCCAAACTGCTCGTCCAATGTAATCCACGTGTCCTGAGTGGGTAGCGTCCAGAATTTACTGGAAACCATCATTTAGTAGATTTTTAGAGCCTCAACAGTAGAACATGAAGCTTCCGCGAAGTGTGTCCCTGCAAGTTCACGACACTGCGGAAGCGGCAGCAGATGAGATCGCGCTTTCTTTCTTTGTTATTAATCTGTAGCCAACCCCTCCTGTGTTTGTCTGCAGCTCGTTCGCTCTTAGCACAATGTAAACAGCTAATTTCTTCTTCCATGCTTGCATTATCGCCAGAGTAGGTGTTATTTCGTGGAAGTACGATGCTCTACTGTTTAGGCTCTAAAATCTGCTAAATGACGTCTTTTCCGGTAAATTCTGGACGCTACCCACTCAGAACGCTTGGATTACATTGGACGAGCAGTATGGAGGAATATTGACAAGTTTTTGTGGACTTTATGGAGCTTTTTGTGTTGAGTGCCGGTAAACTCCATTATATGAAAGTTGGGGGAAACGACCCCCCTCCCCCACACTGCATTTGAGATGTTAAAAAAGCACTCCAGAGTCTTGCTCAGCCATGAGGGTGAGAAGAAATGAAGGGGCCATCTTTCTGTTGGTGTACTGTTCCTTTAAAATCAAGGGAAATCAACTTAAAAGGACTCCATTAAGTTTTGACCAAAACATTTGCCTGCTGTAAATAGTAACAGATGATTTGTGGGGTCAGTATTCAGCCCCTGACACATGTGGCTGGTCTGGGGGGGGGGCTGCCCTCCTCAAAAACCAGACCATGTAACTTTACGGGAGTATAACCATTAAACATGGTGGCGTTTATCTCCCTCTGGTTTCCGTCACAGTCATGGTTCGACGTTAACGTCCAAACTGAACAGAATTTCTAAACAACTTTCTCTGAATGTGAACATAAAGACAGTAAACACAAAATGCTAAGTTATAGGATAACAATCTTTTTTATTTTAATTCTCTTTTTATTGAGCATTTCAACATTACAACCCACTTATGTTATACAATGGCCTATACTTAACCATCTTTAGTCTTCTGTCAACAATTTTAGTCAGTGAATTTCCAAGTTTTCCATTTTTATGTATAATAAAAGTAAAAGTAATAGGAACAAAAGTCAAAACCAACAATAGCAGCAGCCACAAAAATAAAAAAAATAATAAAATAAAATAACATAACAGCACAATTCAACTTCTGTAGCTAAGAACTAGGGTGTATCTTTTTATCTTTTAGTATGCCTTTCAAACAAAGTCTGATCTAATTGGTCTAATGTACTCAATCCAACTCGCCCAAATTCTTTCAAATTTGTCTGTCTCCAGTCTCAAAGAAAACGTCAATTTTTCCATCACATATATATTATGCATAACATCAATCCAGTCCTCAATCTTGGGTGGCTCATTCTTCATCCATTTTCTGGTAATTGCTTTTTTACTTGCAACCAACATTATTCTATAAATTTGTTTGTCAGGATAACAATCTTTAAAGGTTCATTTTGTGCTGAATTTGCTTTTCCCATCAGCTTTTATGCTCTCGATATGTTGAGTTTTAAAAATAACCCGCACCCTTTGTGGTTCATGCATGCTAGAGCTGAAACGACTAAATGAATTTACTTTGAGTGGAAGTACAAACTTATTTCAGATTAGTTTTTGAGCTGAAAAAAATGAAGATTTCATCACCAAACCAAAATAATTACATCAGATCAATGTAAATAAGTTTTTCATATCAACAGCCCAGATTCTCTTTTTACAGTGTGTTCACAAGCAATCAGAGTAAAGGGCGACTGAAATGTAGACGTTTACATATAAAGGAAGCTGATTCTCACATACGCAGCAGGTGAAGCAGAACCAGTTGTGATTGTCCAGATCTGAGGAATCCGTCCTTCCAAGGCCGGACTTGAAGACCGCTTACATCACAGCGATGCAACCAAAGCTGAAGATGTGATACAAATGTGGCCTTATCTTCCCCAGAAGGATGGTCTGATCTATCCTTTTGTGGCTAATCCTATCCCAAGATGCATTGCGGACCGAGCAGGACATTCTACAGCAGAGAATTTAAGACATTTTTATTTCATTTATGACATTATTATGAATTATTACTGTCTTTCATTTGTTTTTGTCAATGAAATTAGCGAAAATTAGCTTGAGGCTCTTGAAATCTTTCCAAATGAATTAACCTGGAGTTTTTTCTATCAGCTGGAGTAATAAAAAATGCCGCCGACTTAGCAGAACAATGGCAAGGTGATATTTTGGAGCTCCATTATGCGTCGTTTTTTTGTCGTCACAGTTGCTAGGCAACGAGAGATACGCCAAGGAGGCTAGACTTTGACTCACTGGCTGCCATTCTGGATAGAAGGAAGGAGGGAAGAAGGAGGGATAGTAAGACAGACATTTCTGTCAAATCTTATGTTGTGAAACAAGTTTGTGGCTTTTTTAGCTGCTAAATAGGTATTTTGCTACCAACAAACTCTTTTCTCAATGCTGATTTTGTTGTTTCATAGAAGTAAACAGCTGTTCAGATTTTGGAGGCATCACTAAAGTTAAAAAAAAAAATTGGCATCAAAGTCACTTTTCCACTTGAAGCGCATTGCTGCAAAAAATGCTTTTTTTCTCAGCTTTTTGCTGCAACTACCCCATGTTCTACTGTTGATTACCAAAAAACGGAAAAAAAGCTAGAAAGAAATATTTTTTTCTGATGAAAAAACAGTCTAAGCTTTCCTTTGGTAGATTTGGTGTTTACATACAGTATGTACAGCACACAATCTTCTGTTGCTCTCCAAAAATCTATGAAAATGCTTAAAAATCTTGGCAATATGGAGCTCTGCTCTGAAAATGTCTGGCAGTCAGTGAGTTAACAGCCTGTTTCCTCACCCTTACGTGGTCTAAGGAGGGGACATGGCCTACGTAGACTGGGTAGGACTCGTCCTCCGAAGGACCTAATCCTCAAAATTGGACACAGCTAAGGAAAGGAAGCAGAATAATGGTGAGGAGACAGGAAGCAGACACGAGGAAGACACCTGGAGAAGTCGGTGCTCGTCCTTATAACGATTTAATGAAAAAACGACATCAAAGCTGCAGAGTTGAAAATAAAAAGAAAAGAATGTTGATGTTGACAGCTGCAGCTTTGTTGTTTCCGCGCTGCAGGACTTCCTGGATGAGTCCGATAAATAAATAAGGTTAAAATCGTTTATGCTTCCCAGGAACATGTTAATGAAGCTGCTGTTCCCTGCAGACTCCCATTTATTCTGCCACCAGGTATTTTCCTCTCGGTTAATCTCCTCCCAGGTGTTCCCACATCACGCACCTCATGACTTTCAGCCCCGTTGTTGCTGAAATATGCTAAACTGGTTCCACACCCTGCAGTTCAGCCCCATTTAAACGGGGGAAGAAGCATCTGTGAGACAGAGATGTGAGGTGGCAGAGGTAGCAGTTTCCAGACGGTGGACTGACATCTTTGCATCTGTCCTTTATCCCCTCACCAGTCTCCTCTTGCTTTCTCACGCTTGTTTTAGCTGTTTAACAGAAGTAAATGAGGTTGGGTCAGTAACTCGCTCGTCATCCTCCATCTCTGGATGTGATGCATGAAGAGCGCTGAACATTTCTGCATCTGTTCCTGCTTCTGCAGGCGGGGTTTTGTTGTAAGTCGGGTTCTTCAGCTCTGCCACAGATCCATTATCAGAACCTTAAAAGAATACAGCTACTACCCCAACAAAATTCAAAATATCCTGAAAAGAGTTCATTTATTTCTGTAATACAGCTTGAAAGGTGTAATTTACATATTGTATAGACAAATATGTGAATCAATATATTTCAAGCTTTTATTTGTTTGGATGTTGCTGATTAGAAGTTGCAGCTTAAGAAAACCTCCAGTCCAAAAACTGAAAAAAATTAAAAATACTGTGAAAAGCTCCAGTATTGTAGGTTCAGAGTGTCACATTCAAATCAGGTCAGTAATCCAAACACCTCCATAAGTACCGCTGAGTCTTTAAAAAGTCTCCAGTCTTGGTTTAGAAGAATTCACAATTATGGGGAAGAAGCTGATCTGACAGTTGTGCAGAAAACCATCAATGACTCCCCCTGCACAAGTTGGAAAGACACAAAAAGTGATAGAAAAGAAGCTGGATGTTTCTCAGAGTGCTGTCTCAAAGCACATTAATGGATGGACGGACGAAGGGATGGATGGATGGATGTATGTACAGTTGTGTTAAAAAGTGTTTGCCCCCCTTTCTGATTTCTTACTTTTTTGCATGTTAGTCACACTTAAATGTTTCAAATCATCAAACAAATTTAAATGTAAGACAAAGATAACACAAGTAAACAAAAAATGCAGTTTTTAAATAAAGATTTTTATTAGTAAGGGGAAAAAAATCCAAACCTTCCGTTTGTGATAACTGGCAGTGAGTCTTCTACAGCGCTGTGGAGGAATTTTGTTCCACTCATCTTTGCAGAATTGTTGTAATTCAGCCACATTGGAGGCTTTTCCAGCATGAACCGCCTTTTTAAGGTCATGCCACAGCATCTCAATGGGATTCAGGTGGGGGGAGCTTTGACTAGGCCACTCCAAAGTCTTCATGTTGTTGTTCTTAAGCCATTCAGAGGTGGACTTGCTGGTGTGTTCTGGATCATTGTTCTGCTGCAGAACCCAAGTGCGCTTCAGCTTGGGGTCACCAACAGATGGCCGGACGTTCTCCTTCAGGATTTTTTGGTAGAAGCAGAATTCATGGTTCCATTTACCACAGCAAGTCTTTCCAGGTCCTGAAGCAGCAAAACAGCCCCATACCATCACACTACCACCACCATGTTTTACTGTTGCTATGACGTTCCTTTTCTGAAATGCCGTGTTACTTTTACGCCAGATGTAATGGGACCTCCACCTTCCAGAAAGTTCCACTTTTGTCTCGTCAGTCCACAGAGTATTTTCCCAAAAGTCTTGGGGATCATCAAGATGCTTTCTGGCTAAACTGAGACGAGCCTTTATGTTCTTTTTTGCTCAGCAGTGGTTTTGGTCTTGGAACTCTGCCATGCAGCCATTTTTGCGAGCCCCCCCAGTCTCTTTCTGATGGGGGAGTCATGAACACTGACCTTCATTGAGGTAGCAGTGAGGCCTGCAGTTCTTGGATGTTGTTCTGGGGTCTTTTGTGACCTCTTGGATGAGTCGTCGCTGTGCTCTTGGGGTCATTTTGGTCGGCCGGCCCCTCCTGGGAAGGTTCACCACTGTTCCATGTTTTCACCATTTGTGGATAATGGTTCTCACTGTGGTTCTCTGGAGTCCCAAAGCTTTAGAAAATGGCTTTGGAACCTTTTCCAGACTGATAGATCTCAATGACTTTCTAATTTTTCCTGAATTTCTTTGGATGGCAGCATGATGTCTAGCTTTGGGGTCTTTTGATCTGCTTCACTTTGTCAGGCAGGTCCTATTTAAGTGATTTCTTGATGGAGAACAGGTGTGGCAGTAATCAGGCCTGGGTGTGCATAGAGAAGTTGAACTCAGCTTTCCAAAGATGATAAACCACAGTTTATTTATGTTTTAACAGAGGAGGTAATCACTTTTTCACACATGTTCGTGGAGGTTTGGATTTTTTTCCTCCCTTACTAATGAAAATCTTCATTTAACAGCATTTTGTGTTTACTTGTGTTATCTATGACTCACATTTAAATTTGTTTGATGATCTGAAACATTAAAGTGTGACAAACATGCAACAAAGTAAGAAATCAGGAAGGAGGCCAAAACTTTTTCACACAACTCTATGTATGGTTTATGTATGTATGGAGTGATAGAAGCCCGTTCTTAGCTGCTGTATATAATCAGTCCTCCTGACGTTTCCGTGGCGTTCTCCGTATCTTCGTTAAACCGTTATAAGTGCTTTCGGTATCTGTAGGTAAGGGTTCGTAACTGCGGCTCTTCTCTGTATAAGAAGCCGCCTCATTGGCCACTTCTGTTTAGAACTCTGATCGTATTCAAGGTTAACTCTCCCTCTTGTTTACTTTGATTGTCCTCCTCCTCTTTATTTCGTTTTGATGATTTTCATTTCTCCTCTAGACGTGCGGCGAGTGGCAAACTCGCGTCTGTATGCAAAAGGGTAAAAATGTATTTTCTCCCCTCTTGAATAAGAGCGAGATGAGGAGCAGAGCACCGAGGCTCCTGTTGTGTGATAGGAATCACATAATAGAGCGGCATACAGAGAGCTGTCCGTCAAACTCTCCCAGGAGAGTCGGCGCTGCCTCTGCTGAAAACAAAGAGAGCGAACTCCCTCAGCCTGCCTTTGTCTCTGCGCCTCTCAGCCAGCCGCCGTGTTGACTAGAAACAATGATGAGTGGGGCTGAGGGGCAGAATACCAAGTAAGAGGATAATTCCCTGTTTCCGAGTACAGCAGATGTCGTCGTGTTTTCCCTTGAACTGGTGCGTCCGTGGAATCCTAACGGGGGTCGCCCTCGCCGCCGCGTGCTCGCCACCCTCCTTCATGCTTTAGCTTAAAAAGATCAAATTCATTTCCATGATGAGATGATTTAGTTTTATCCCCCCCCCCCGTCTGAAACTTCATCACTCCGTCCGTCATGTTGGGTTAGAAGTTCTTTATTTCTTCCCTGAAGGAAATCCGAACTCTGTTAAACCATCGTTAAACTTAAACCGCAGCTTTGAAGCTCTGACATTTAAGAAACATTACAGAGAAATGTTTTATATTTAATAACATAAATATTACATTTAGTATCACTTTTCATTGAAGTTAAATTCTATCTATCTATCTATCTATCTATCTATCTATCTATCTATCTATCTATCTATCTGTCTATCTGTCTATCTGTCTGTCTGTCTGTCTGTCTGTCTGTCTGTCTGTCTGTCTGTCTCATCTATCCGTTTTTTTTTCACTGTTCATATTTTCTTCATCAGAGTCGTCACTCCTCTCGTGTCCTCTCGTCTCCTCTTCTCTCGTGTCCTCTCCTCTCACGTCCTCTCTTCTCCCTGTCCTCTCCTCTCCTCTCGTCTCCTCTCTCGTGTCCTCCTCTCCTCTCATCTCCTCTCTCTCGTGTCCTCCTCTCCTCTCGTCTCCTCTCTCGTGTCCTCTCCTCTCATGTCCTCTCCTCTCTCTCTCCTGTCCTCTCCTCTCCTCTCATGTCCTCTCCTCTCGTCTCCTCTCTCCTGTCCTCTCGTCTCCTCTCCTGTCCTCTCCTGTCCTCTCGTCTCCTCTCGTCTCCCTCTCCTCTCCTCTCATCTCCTCTCGTGTCCTCTCCTCTCATGTCCTCTCTTCTCCTGTCCTCTCCTCTCGTCTCCTCTCGTGTCCTCTCCTCTCATGTCCTCTCTTCTCCTGTCCTCTCCTCTCCTCTCGTCTCCTCTTGCCCTCCTCTCGTCTCCTCTCGTGTCCTCTCTCGTGTCCTCTCCTCTCATGTCCTCTCCTCTCGTCTCCTCTCTCTCCTGTCCTCTTGTCTCCTCTCCTGTCCTCTCCTGTCCTCTCGTCTCCTCTCGTCTCCTCTCGTCTCCTCTCCTCTCCTCTCCTCTCCTCTCCTCTCCTCTCCTCTCCTCTCCTCTCCTCTCCTCTCCTCTCCTCTCCTCTCCTCTCCTCTCCTCTCTCTCTCCTCTCCTCTCCGTCTCGTCTCGTCTCCTCTCCTCCAGGATGAATTTGGGTAAATAAGTGACATTCGTTTCGTCTTTCTCCATTTTCTTCTTCGTTGGTATAAAGCTGCTGCCGTTCTGGCACCGACCGTTCCACCGTAAACAGAAAGCAGCTGAGTAGCAGCATGAATCTTCTGCACTTCTTGACCTCGCAGACGTTTGCAGCTCACAGTAAAGTTTCATTTTACAGTCAGATGCAGCCCGAAGCTGCACTCGGAGGCTCTTTCTGCTAAATTGGATGAAGCATTACGAGACCGGTCTTCTTTTATGGAACGGCACTTTGTGGATAGAGCGAGTTTCTCCTCTTATTTACCGCACGTACAGCATCAGGAAGCCTGCAGGCCTCGTCTCGCTGCTTCATCATGAGTCCAGCATGTAGAGGTGGACCCCCCCCCCCCCCCCCCCCCTCCGTTTGCAGCAGATTATGAGCGGCCTCTCGTTCCTATAACACATTGTTTCCCTTAGTTTGGGGGGGGTGTTTTCTCAGCCTGAATAAGCAGCGTGATCACCAGCAGCAGTGGGACATGCCTCATTTAGAGCACTTTAAACATGACGTGGATCCTGTGTGTGTGTTTTCTGCCTGTTGGGGCTCCGAACGTGTTTGCATGTGTGTGCTGATAAAACCTGCAGGAAAGGTTGGAGGAGGTATTTATTTACTCCACCTGCAGCCACAGAGGAAATGACAGCACACTTCTGCTGCTGGTGGAGGGTATACGTGGTCTTCGGGGGTTGTAAAGACACACAGCCTCTCTGCAGGAACGTGCTCCCCCCTCTCCGGGTCTCTGTGGCTGCTTATGTAATTGAATCAACAGTTTATCCGTTATTACTGACAGTTTCCTCTGCACATGTTCGCGTCTTTAAAGCTTCGCTGGCACGCGTTTTTAGAAATGAATCTTGTTAGGTTCGTCCGGAGCTGGCTGCACGCGGAATCAGAGCATAATAGGGACAGAAAATCAACCAGGGCGCTTGTTTACCAGCTGGGGGTCAGGTAAGACCTCCCAGATAAAATTCGCTTCACATCTAACATAAACAAACCCCAGGCGAGGCACTAGGAACCCAATTACAGCTGACCGGGGTCTGGATCAGCAGCTGGGGGGGGGTGGGTTATACCAGCTGATATACCAGTGCTGCGATAAGAACATAAATATTTCTGGGTCCAAGTCTGTGGGGCAGCGCAGGGGGGCTCCAGAGTGCCGGGACCCTGTTGTAATGTCTTTGTGTTGTTATTACTGTTACTATGCTAATGCTATTCTGTCCAAAAACTCTGGGGGGGGGGGGGCTACAAATAATCTGCTTAGGTAACATGGATGGGGCTTGGGCAACTGGGGTGAATTCCAGTTCCCCCCTCAGCCCTAACCCTTCGTTTTACGTGTTCATGTGAAGGGGTAGTGGTGTCTCGATTCTGGTTCAGACTGATGGGGAGGGGGGAGTCGCAGGGCTATCTGGCCCAGGGGCACACTAGAAAACAAGTGGTGTGATATTACCCACAATTCCATGTGAAATACGGGAAAATGGTGAGGAAATCGGCAGCCAAAGAATCGCACAAATGGGACTATTTTCATGCAACTAAAATATGAAAATCACTATTTTAAAGGTCACTTTAATGTATCACAGACAGTTTTATTACAAATGTCAAAAATTGCTGGTTTTGTAATGTTATGTGCATCTGCTCACTTTGTATTGAGATCCAGGGGGGGGGGTTTCCCAGTAAATTCTGGACGCTACCCACTCAGGACACTTGGATTACATTGGACGAGCAGTATGGAGGAATATTGACAAGTTTTTGTGGACTTTTATGGACCTTTTTGGTTCAGTCGCTACTGAATGAAAACCTGTCCGATCTCCTGCTTCATTTGATTAATTCTTAGGGCCTCTTGTTCTGCTGCACAGAGCAGAATACACTGCAAAAACTGAAATCTGACCAAGTTTATGTTTCTCATTTCTAGTCAAAATATCTCATCACACTCAAAATAAGACAAAATCACCCAAAGAGAAACATTTCAGTGAGATATAAGGACTTGTTTTAAGGCAATGCATCGTATTTCAAGAAATCTTATCAAGAACATTTTGCTTGTCCCATCGGCAGGATTGTTTTGCTTATTACAAGCAAAAAATGAATCTTGGCCACTCTTAAAATGAGTACAAAAAAATCACATTGTTATTTTGTGATCCATCTCAAAATCACTCTTTCTTCTTCCAAAAGGAGAAGTAAAAAACAGAAAAAGCAATGGTTTTCCCCTTGTTTTTGTCCCTGAACCCAAAGGGAAAATGGGATCAACTGTTCTGATTTTATACTGAACCAAATTAGAAAAAGGAAAAGTGGAAATTGGCAGACCGTTGTAAACACATCAAACACACTATTAGCATATAAATGGCAGAATTTGACATTCAGGAACAAACCTGTGTTGGTGGAGCTGTTCCAGTCAGCGTTGTGGACGGATGGGGGGGTCAGAGTGGGACATTATGAGCAGTTTCACAGAAGTGGACATGTCCCACGCCCTCATGTTGCCCAGCATTGTTGGGATTGATCGTGTCGTAGTTCAACAGCAGCTTAATCACTGCTGCTGTTGTACGTTGTCTCAACGTCTCGCTGAAGATTTAAAGCTTCGTCCTCATTTCACACACATCATTAACCCAGCGATGGCATCGTTTGTTTTCCACATAAATTACCAGACGTAAACTTTGTCTTGGATCAACACATAAGTGGATTATTAATCTGTGAATCCTGCAACCGTGAGCGATTACCTGACCTCCAGATGAGGACGTGCCTGGGCCTCCAGAAGGAGTCGCGATCACACGTCAGAGATGTTTCTGGCCGGTGGCTGTCAGCCGGCTCTGGGTGGTCTGGCCGTCCCGGGGCGGGTGGGTGGGGGGTCCTGGGCCTTGGGGCTCGGGGGTAGCACCTGCCTCCTGGGGCGGGGCCCGGCTCAGCGCTGGGGGGGATCCAGGCCGGCGGGGCGTGCCTCCTCTGGGTCGGGCTGGTCTTCGCGCCCTGGTGTCTGGTCACTGCACTGGGGGCCGGGGTGCCCCCGCTAGGTGTGTGTGTGAGTGAGTGAGTAGGGGTTTATGTGTGGGGATGGGGGTTGCGGGTGGCTAGGCCTTTTCCCCCTGTTCGGCCCGGCCGCTTGGTTGGTTGGGACCAACTCGTGCGGGTTCGGCTCGCCTGATTCGGGGACTGGGTGGAGCTCGTGGCGTGGGGGAGGATTGGTGGCCCCACAACTCCAATTGGTGGCGTATGTGGGTGTCTGGAGGGTGGGCGTGAGTGCAGGGGGATATGCGTCTGGTGGTCTTTGAGGGTGTGTGGGCAGGCAGAGGTGCATAGCAGATGTGTGTGTTTGAGCGTGCCTGGAGGGGATGGGGATGTGGGCGGGGAGGGCAGCGTGGGTACCAGTGGGGCAGTTGTGCAGGAGGGGTTGGCGGAGGGTGTGAATGGGCGAAGGTTGAATTGAAGGGGGCAAAGGTGTATGACACAACTCGTCCATCCCGTAGGTTCTGCAGAGCAAGATGTCGGACCCTCTCTGGGTCTGAAGAAGTCCAGCTCGCTGGAGAGCCTCCAGAAAGCCATCGCCGAGGCAACGCCGAACAAGGAGCTGAACGTCCAGAGGGTGCACTCGCGCATCGCCAGGGCCGCGGCTGCAATGAGAGCTTCCGGGCAGCGATCGACAAGTCGTATGAGAAATCTCTCCTCAGATCCAGAGACGAGAACAGCACGGAGACGCGTGAGTGTTGAAGTTTTCCTGGATAATCATCCACCGTACGGTGGAAAAGATACTCAAAGTTCAGTCCTGGTTATATGAGCCAGCTTCATAATGAAAACATAGAGTTCACCACCAATGTGTCTGAGATATGATTACACATTCATACTGGATGCACGTTTCACAGCACGTATGTCGCATGCTCATTCATATTCAGCATCTGTGTTGAGTGGCGGCATGATTTCATATCCATGAAGTGCATCAGCACGTTTTCCAGAAGAATACACATGAAAAAGTACCACAGACATGTTGCACTAATGTCTTTGATCCCATTTATTAAAAAAAGTTTAGTCTGTGTTGGTATGTTTGTTCACGTGTGTCCAGGATAGAAACCCAATTTACATGTAAATAAAAACAGAATGCAATTATTTATTTTATTCCCAGTAGATCATAAACAACAAATCAGATGCTGCAGCTGAGACATTTTACCATTTCATGGAAAGTCTGAGCAGATTGTGAATCTGATGCAGCAACACGTCTGTAAAAAGGTGGAACAGGAGCAACTGGAGGAAACTTTGGTGACTGATCAGGTTAATTTGCAACAGGTCGTTACATGACTGGGTGTTTTGTGCCTCCTAATTAGTAGGCTATGACATCACCATGCTAACATGTAACTCATCTTCTCCACACTAATTGGCTAAAAGGTCTCCCATGGGAGCTTTAAAGCCAGGAACAGTCAGCATCCAGGGCGGGGGCCACCCCCAACAGGATCATGAGTTCTGCTTGAGTTGGGAGCCTCTGATCGCACAGTTTTTGGGTTTTGTTGGTTTGTTTTGGTATTTTGTTTTGGGTGGCGTCCAGATTCGACGGCCCGTTGTGTAGTAGTCTGCGGTTACTCCCCTCTTTGGCTTATTTTGGCCGACGCTCCTTCTCGTTTGTTTTCTTTTGGTTGAATAAACCTTGTTTTTAAAACGTAGCTGTGTGGTGGTGGGCTCTCATTTATGTTATGGTTCCTTTATTTAGGGACTGTAACATATTTGGGGGCTTGTCCGGGATACTCTTGGGATTTTTTTGTGTTGGTTGTTTGTGGTTTGGCTTGGTGGTTGTACAGGCTTGTTTTTACTCAAAAAAGGCCAAATTTTATTTAATGCTACTTCACATTTGCTTGTATATTTTTAACTTAATTTAAAATTGTGAGCAAAACTCCACAATCATTATGTAATTTTTATTTGGTGTTCGTTATTTGATCAACTTGTAAGGCGTAATTAAACTTTACTTTGTCTACACAGTCCTGTCAGAGGGGGCAGGGCTATTTTCAAGATTCAACATATCTGAATTACAAAGGCTCATGGGAGTTGCATATTCAACAGGAGTTTAGCCTTTTGTGAATGCTAGGCTATAAATGTTTCCAACCTGGTCCTTACTTCTAGGAGATACGTCCAGTATCATGGCAGAGACAGGGCAGCCTCTCTATAAGACATTATCTGCAGTAAGACTCCTTGATTTCACCAATACTTTAAGTAGAATGAATGAACGAATGACTGCTATTGTCTTGTGAGTTCAGAGTTTCGCAAATTCTATTATTGTTGATAACTAATGGAAAGCTAAATCTGGAGATTAAAAAAAAATGTTCCACAGACATTGAAGACCCTCCATGTACAGTGTAGAAGATCATTAGAAGATGGAGAGGAATCAGGAGGAATCTCTGTGTGCAGGGGACAAGGCAGGCCCGGAGGGAGAAGGTCCAGGACTGTAGTCCTGTATCAGACCAGAATGGGAACTGCAGCTGGTCACTTCCCAGACATTTACAGACTAATGATGGTAAAATGTTGCTCATGCTCCTCATGAGCGGATAGATCCTGTTTTTATTTACACTTTCTACAGCGTTTTGTATTTGAAACCACAAAGCAGAGAAGAGGAGTATTAGAAAGAGCTGCTATCTTCTTTTTTGTGTACAGATATATCTATCACTTCTTGTTTGATGACAACAAACATGCAGTGGATATAGAGAGACAGCCTTCTTACATTTTCCGACAGGTATGGCTGCAACGCCACAAGAGTAATCACTTGATATAAATTTCCTTTTGCCATTAAAGGATTCCATTAAAAGAGCTGGGGGACATTTGAAAAAGGGGGAATTATTTGCCTGAAACGCTTTGTTCTCATAAGCTCTGTCGGCAAACACTACTAAATACAGTCTTATCTAGAACGGGAAAAATGGGGAAAAGCAATGATTTCCCCCGCCGCAGTATATTGCATTCTCCCCATGATATTCAAATAACTCTGTTTTTCAATTTAGATAAAAGCAGCCAGGCTGTGCTCGTCACTGAGGTTAATAGTCAAAGTTGACAGATAAGCCTCTGCTTCTCCTGCGCCAGACTTTTTATTTACATAAAATAAGAATGTGGCATCACGTAAAGAAAATGTGTCCCCACCAGATATCCCGCTGGCTGAAATGCACTTTCCCTTCTGCTACTTTGTGTTGCCTTGTTTGAAGCAATAAGGAAAAGGCAGAATCGTCTCTGCAGAGCCAGAACTGACCGTGTTAATGTAACGGAATAAGACCGGAGATTTTCCCTGTGTCATAACCTTCACTGACAGCCCGGGTTAAATGTCTTTGATTATTAAAGCAGGAAAGTTTAATAGCAGACTCTCAGAGGACGGACGAGATGTGTCCTGTGGTCGTCTGTCTCTGAAAATTATCTTTGAGTCTCTTGGCACTTTCATCAAGGCCTCTGCTGTCACTGGAGATTTCCAGGCCGTTCCTTTGGAGTTTCAAGCCATTCGAGATGGCCTCACCTCTTTTCATGTCAGACGTTGAAGGCTTTTGTCTTTTATTATTTAATTTTTCTTTTATTAGAGAAAATGTCTGCGTCCCCATGTGGGAAATTTGATACAACTGCTGTTCTAAAAAAGTTTGGAAACTGCATAGAACCAAAATTGCAGCCAAAG
>JALJCO010007963.1:0-81912 GCA_023101725.1 Atherinomorus stipes | reverse complement strand
CATTGTTTCTGAGTTTCTGCAACGTCACAAGATTTATTTACATTTTATTTCCATCAGTTCCATTAATTTTTCCTCAAGATCTTGTATTGATGATGGGAGAGACTTACTACCGTGCAAAACCTTCTCCAGCACATCCTTAAGATTCTCAATGAGGTTCAGGTCTGGATCCTGTTACGGTCAATCAATGTGTAGAAATGATGTTACCACTCTTTGACTATGAACAGTAAGAATTGTGATCTTGAGATATGTCCTTGCTATCAGCGAAGAAAAGATCCATTGATAGAATAACCTGGGGTCTCATTTATAAATGTTGCGTATCCACAAAACTGGGCCTGAAGTTTCTTTGCAAAAGTTGTGATTTATAAAAAGCAAACTTGACGGGAGAATGTGTTGTCTCTGATGCAAATGTTGACCCATGAGTAGCTGGTTTTGGAGACTGGGGAAACTGGTGACACAGATGGGGGGGGGGGGGGGTCTGAAACCACACTGCATCATGATTCCTCTGGTGGCAGGGTGGGGTCCTGTCACTATGCTTCCATAATGTACCCTGGTTAAGGTTGCAGAGATGATTCTTTGGCTGACTGGTTAGCGTACATGACTCTTAAAAAAGAGGCCGGGTATCGAGCCCTGTCCAGGCTCTCCTGCCACACTCTTTAACATTTAATTTCCCCTTCATATCAAATTTTAATCATAGATTGACTGTATAATAAGGATTCAAAACAGCAGTGTTATTTATGCTGTGCAGGTGAGCTTAAACTACAGTATAAGAACCTTTCAAATACATTATAAGGACTGTAAAGAAATTTACATGTTAAATCAAGATTTCATCAAAGTCTTCTCACCATCGTATTCCTCTACCAAATGATCATCAGGGTGAGAACCCTATTAACCCCCACCAACTGCTCCCTGGGCGCTTTAATAAGCTGCCCACTGCACTCAGGTTCAACCTGAGATGGGTTAAATGCAGAGAATAACTTTCCTATTTGGCACACTAATTGAGATTAATAAAGTATATCTTTTTTATAAATATATATAAAAAAATTACCACATTAACACACAGATTGTAAAAAGGTGCGCATGTAAACATTTAAACATCATGGAGACACTCATGCATAATGCTGCACATGGATCCATCGGTACATGCTGGAAGATCTACAAATGGGAGAATTAGAGGGGGAATGTGTTTTCAAGGATCACCAAGATTTCCTGGCCCAATGATGACTGGCTAATAAGCAGATTTACATTAGCAGCGCTCTTGTCTATGAACTGGACTCAAATAGATACCGTGCCCACTCCAATGCATCAGCAGCTGCTGTCGTGGAGTGAGCCATCGGCCTCATCAAAGACCGGTAGAGCTATTTTCAGTCTCCATGAAACTGCGTTTTTCTGTCTTTTCAGTCGCCATGATTAAGCTTTAAAAGCCACGAATCAGCTGGCTCATTATGCAGAAATATCCATTAGGTACTTTGCATTGACCATTTATGGTAGAATGTGGGTGTGTAGGGGGCATGATATAAATTCACCTGCGCAAACTTCCAGGAAAAGTGAAATCTATGAAGGAGAAATTGCTTGAATCTGTGTGTACACACCGTTTTATAAATCTGAATATTTTTTTGCCGTACACAAACTTTTGGTTTTAGGCATATGTACACTTTTAGTAATGATCCTACACACAGTTTTATAAATGAGACCCCTATTCAAGTAGTCAGCTGGCCCCATTCTTTGGGCATATAATAAAATAATAGATGAAAAAAAAATATTGATATTATTTATATTAATTATTAATTAAGATAATTAATTACTAATTTGAAGAAGGACTTGTTTAAGAGGGCAATGGCTGCTGTCAATGAATGATCTTTGGTCCCTTTCTGTCTTGCACTGAACTTGACAAACCCTTACAATGAATAAGGGTAATAACCATAATCTCTTTAGTTTTGCTGGTATTTGAGAATAGGTCATTGTTACTGCATCATTTCTCATACTGGCTGACCAGTTCTGTGTACTTGGCTTCCTGTCCATCACTGATACTCTCCACAACTGCAGAGTCGTAGAAGTTTGAGGTTTACATTGAATGGGGTGAGTACAGTCGCTTGTGGTGCGCCACTGAGGCCGATTCGATACGCATCTTGATACACTGCATGCGATACGATACATTAACGATTCAGTGAAGCTTCCTGCTGATACGATGCAATACGATTCACCCCTGCTCACGATGCAATGTGATTCATTAATTACTGTACTTGACAACGATTTGACTTCATGCAATGCGATTCAGTTCGATACGATTCATAATGTAATTTAACACAATTCTAAGAATTCACAAGACCACTTCATGTTTCTAAACAAGGTCAGAGTTATTTTGTCCTCCCTTTTTATGTACTGTATTCAGTACTTGTTTTTTAACCTATAGAGCAAACAGATAAATCCAACTTAAAAAGATGATGTAATTCAGCATGGTACTGACAGAGGATTGTTTTATTTCTAAGAAACACTAGATCATAAACAAATGTTTAGATTTTTCTATTACATTTGTTTTTAAAATCATTCTCTTCCTCCATGACAAATTGTTTTCGGCAATTCTGCTTGGCCTCTTAATAAAGATAAACAATAACAGATGGACCATTCAGTCCTTTTCTCAGGTCCTTTTTCTGATGGTGTTCTCTGTCTGTAATTTAACAGTTTTATTTACATAAATTAACTATTAAGCATTTCCCTGCAGCAGCAATGTGCTTCGTGCAAATAACTTTATCATAACTTTACCCTCTGTTACAGAGTACTACTTAGCACAGTTTTTGTTGGCTGAGTAGTGACAGCAGAAGTCATTGATATTTTGACAATTGCAAACCCGTCTATCTTCCTGTGCTTAAGCTATGCTTTGTTTAAAAGTAATGCAGGCATTTAAACACTGAGGTGGAAAAGTCAGTGATGTGCAAAAGTAGCTGTAACACAGTAGGTGTGGCAACGTGCATGTCACGTTGTGGTGTAAAGGTATTCACACTGAAAAACATTGCTTTCCTGCTAGGCATGCTTTCCTGTTTCTTCAGAAATCTACTTAACCATGAAGATACAATTGTTAGATACAGTAGCTACTGTTGGCCTCACATTTGTTCATATTGAGAAAATGGTTTCTGTGTTGTCAGATTTAACCAGCAGTATCTTTAGGATCAACTTTTCAGCAGTCGCATTTATTGGCATGATGCCTAACCACGTCTGGCAAGGTACGCAGCAAGGGTCCAGGCAGGATTCAGTCCCACAGACTCCCGGGTAAGAGTCATGCATGCTGATCATTCAGCCAAAGGGACATCCCTGTGGCCAAGACGCCAGGGTGCATGATCAATCAGAGGCATAGTGACAGGACCCCACACTGTCACACATGCATACTTTTCTTTGACAAAGTCATAAGACAATAAATAACCGATGCAAAAGTGATTCAGTATGGCAATTTTCAATTTTTAAATTTCCTAAACTTTATTATTATTCATTTAATTTTATTAATTTACTTTTTTTAAGCTTCCTAGTGGCAGTGTTTATGTTACAAAGAAAGACTTGTCAATGTTTTATTTCAGTTAAGCCCAAAAATTTGACTGGTAATAATTCATCACATACTATTTATTATTTATATTGAACTTTCATTTAACACAGGAAAGTCTCATTGACATTAAAATCTCTTTTCTAAGAGTGAACAGTTGTTACTTCAGTCTCATGGAGTAACCTGACAACATGAAATAGTCATTCTCATGCCATCCACTGTGTTTCTCAGATATGAATTTTATAAACATTTCCATGTTTCACTTTTTGTTCTTTTTTTATCCTATGTCAACCATTATAACTCTCTGCATAATGCAGATGTGCAGTATGTTGGTAATGTAATTCACTCGGTAACATAATCCTTTAAAAATGTATCTTCACATAATTAACTCATCTTAAAAATCAATCTTACTTTCAAAACCTGGCACTTGATGCATAAAACTGTTCAGTTTTCTCATTTAAAATTATAGGGAACATACAAATGCAGAAATAAGCGTTCAGGTTTTGTTTTTTTTTACCTTTATTTGTTCAAGTTCCATTGAGACACACAGTCTCTTTCGCAAGGGAGACCTGTTTATCGAATGCACGTCTTTAGATGGTGGGAGAAAGCTGGAGTACTCACAGACAACCTACACATACACAGGGAGAACATGCAAACTCTCCACAGAAAGGCCACTGTTCAATGCTGTGAGGCTATGGTGCTAACCACCACACCATGCATTGTGCTGAATTATTGTTTGTATGATACTGTATATCTTGTCTCATGTAGAGTTTTAAACCTTAGCCATCATCAGATTTATAAGCACACGTACAGTGCAAACAGGATTTGTACTATTTTTCCAGGAAATAACTGAAGAATTCCATAAACAGGGATTTGAAACTTAAAAGTATTTATACCACACCATAACACTGGATTAGATGAGTTTGCTAAAAATTTGCATGGAAACCCAATCATGCAATTTTTTGGAAACCACTTTTTGTTTTTTACACATGCTGAAACTATACAGGTTTAGTTGTATCAGCATAAGAGATCATTAGTCCTTGCTAACAAAAGAGAGAAAAGAAACAGTAGTTCACTTAACTTGCTTTCATTCCACTCAAATCACTCCAACTTAAAGGTGTTACTGAAGATGTTTGTGGAATTTCAGAAAACAGAGACTGTTAGCAAGTTTCTGAATATAGCGCGTGCGAAAGACCAGCCTGCTAGATTTACAGTTCCCTCCCCCGGCCACGGCTTTAAGACTATTGGGCTTTTTCCACTGCCCATTTTCATAACCCTTCCACACGGCACGGCACGCTTTATTTGTGTTTCCTCTGGGAAAACCCGTTATGACCCGTTACAATTTTCTGCACCTGTTTCAGAGCTAGCTGTAATCATGCGGAACCTACTCGAAATGTGATGTACCTGACGGCTCTCCACTGATTGGCCAAAGGAAGTTGTCGTCATACGCGTCATCCATGTTTCGCCTCGCCTCTCCTAAAAATATCTGTCTCTGTTTTCGGTGACTACAAGCCACAGAGAAAACAACAACAGCAGTAACACCTCCATACCGTCCAATGCCTCCATTGTTGTTTTTACTTTACTGCCCACCGCGTGGCACGGCAGTGATGTCACCGCAGTCCCGACTACACCAACTCTGCCCACTTCCAAGTTGTAGACTACTTCTCCTGTGTGGAAACAAAAACCGTCCTGGTCATCTTTAGCGTGTGGTGCTGTACTGTGCTGTACCGTGCCTTGTGCAGCTGCAATGGAAAAGGCCCGTGTGTGCACAGACCCAACAACCGCTCGCAGAATGATTGTTTGCTACCTACTGTAAACATCAGGAGAGATTGCGCTACTTCTGCCACATAGTATTACTCTTTCCAATCAGTCACTGTCATCAATCACTCTCACCTATTCACCTTATTCAGCCCCACCTATCAACAGAGGCATTACTGCATTGGCTTAGCAGTTCAAACATGTACTTGTTTAGTGTGTAAAGACAAGATTAGATTATTTTAAAAAGGCATCTGCATAACACCCTGTATAGACTGGCATTTAGAACAATAAGCTAAGTGTTTTCTCAGAGATAACAAGAATTAAGTATTATTGGGCGAGTGTTTGTACTGTAACTCAGCTTAGTATTATCTTTAACCTGTTCAGGCTGCTGCTGTGTCATGCAAAGATCTGCAGATAGTGTCTGAGAGATTTGTGGTCATTCAGCTGGAAGAGGACCCAGCTTCAGATTGGTTGTTGTAAAAGAGCTGACTGACTCCCTCCTAGCTGCACGAATCGCCCATAAAAATCTCACAAAGGTGATCCAGATACATTGCCAGAGATAAACACACACAAACACACAGCACAAAATGCACAATGGTTCATGTAATCTGCAGTAATGTCAGGTCACAGCCATTTACTTGGAGGAACAAAGCTCCACTATAAAAGGAGGGGGAAAAGAAGGGATAGACCTCTGATTGATGTTTGCACCCTCACCGTGTTCACCCTCTTTCTCTGACCATCACTAACACCAGAGGTAACCGGGGAAAAGGCACCAAGGCAGAATCTGTGCTCTGATTTGTAGAAGAAAGCCACATTTCAGCTTTCAGAGACTGGATGCAGGTCTGCTTTATCGCTCCTGTGCTTTGCTGAACTGGCTTCAGGCTTTAAAGGGCACTCTGATTTATTTCCTTTAAAGAGACATAATACAGCTATCAGCAACTTTGTTTATTTAAAGCAAACAGGCGCTGTTTATCCAAAACACTGGTTCGGCTTTGGGCCTCCTCAGATTAATATTTTGTATAGTAACCTGCTTGATGGTTCCTCATGTCCTGGACTCTTCTGGGTAAACACATGGCAATGATATGAAGGAGCACTCCACTTGCAGAACTTCCTAAGCTACGACTGAGGATGTTCTGTTGAGCTATTACTAGTCGAGACATTCGTTTCTATATTGAGGAGCTTAAAAGTAGTTGTGGCAAAAACCAACCACCAAAAAACTGAACAAAACATTAGAAAGAAAATCACAACACTTAATTACTCCAAAGCAAAAGGATAAAGTCTTCATCGAACTCTAAAGAAAAAAGAACAAACCTGCAATGCATGGTGCACGAATAACACAGGTCAGTGCTGTATTTTTACTTCTTTCCTTTTCATTGAATTTGTGACAGATACTGTTTGTAACCTTTATGTATGTACTGCAAAGGTCTGCCCATGTCCAGCATCTCTTCTGCTTTAGTGTTTCTTTTGTTCCACTGTTAGTTTTGTCACCAAAATTGAATGACTGATGAGCATGTAGCATAAATTTTCGACAGTCCAGCCTGAATAAACACACTGTTCACTTCTGCCTCACAGCAGTTGGCTGACAAATTTTGCAACAAGGTGTCAAAAATAATGACAAAGGTATTTTTCTTGGCGAGACACAAACATAATGTGAAAAATAGGAATGAGTATTGCATTTGTTTATTTTTTGTTGGGACAAATATGTACTTCTTTGAAGTACCAAGGCTAACCAATAGCTTCTGGGTACAGGCAGCCTGCAAAATGTAGAAAGAGTTTCTGATTTGATATGAAGAGTCCTTCCCACCTGCTTGACCTTCGACTTTGAGTTAATGCCATTTTATTACTTCCAGCAGAATTTAGATTTTTCTGAGATGCGCAAGTGGCAGATCTCTTCCATCTTCAGGTTAATGACTTTTTCACGACCACCAGGAAAGCCTCAGGAGGATTTTTTTCCCTCTCTTGTCATAACAGCAGTTTTTGCATCAGGGTGACAGTCATTCTGTCATTTTTGACAAGTGTCACACGCAACCATGTAATGAGACGTGAAGGGAGAGCAGCAATGTTTAGCACAAATGTTTGCAAGTCAAACAGAATCAATCACACTCGTCTTCTCGTCTCCGTCTGCTTCTCTTTGTGTGGGTTTTTGCAGTCAGCTGCTGTAACTCCAAGGAATAAATCCCAGAATGACTCCACACATTCAGAGCTGGGAAGGAGAGATGCACAATATCATTGGCCCGATATCGGTATTGGGCGATAATGGCTTTAAAACTGAATATCAATATTGTAACAATATTGACCAATATAATTAACCAATCAATAACAGACATTGTTTGGTGACAAACCTGTGGAATGCTGTGTTTCTTTGGGGTTTTTTTTTTTTAATCTGTGGGCCATGGGAACAACATAAGAACATGCCCACTGTGCAACATTATGACATCTGGCAACTAGTGGATCTGCAGGAGATGCAGCAGAAGTATTTTTCTAATTTTGTACAAGGAATGAATATTCCATCATTTTCAGCTTTAATATCAGTATAGGTTATCCACTAAATGAGTTGTAAAATAACAGCACTGGAAAGAAAAGATCTCACAGTGAAACAGAACAAAGAATGGCCAATGTTTGCATCTCTTTCTTTGTTGGGAGCTGAGGAGTACATTCTAAGAGTGCATGCAAGGCTGTCTAGAGGTGATATAAAATACTGTAATTTGGAGCAGTTTTTTTTTCCTCAGGAAAGCTTTGTGTAAGAACTCTCATACTGTAAAGAACAAGTCGTTTCCTTTTTTGTGCTTTTATACCATCACGCCTACTGAACTCTATGTTGGCTTTTGGAAAGTTATGAGTGGGTTTGTTCTTTGGTGGCTGACCAGACAAATACAGAAACGTGATGAAACTGAACCACCGAGAAGAAGAGGATGGTCACAAATCTCAGCTTTAGCATCCTCAGCCTGAGAATTCAGGACTAACAAAGGGGCTGCCGTACTCTGCAACCTTTGTACTCTGGAAGACTGAAAAAGGAGAAAATCAACAGTGAAGTCTGAGGAAACATTTAGGTCAGAGTAATAGAAACATGGTAATATAGGCTGTGGTTTCGTGCTATAATGTATTCATCATTGAAAATGGTATAAGATGCCCTTCAGAAATTATCTGAGGAGGCTAGCAGAATTTCAGTGCCTTGTCAATGGACAATGAGTTTTGGGATTGATTGTTCTTACTTATTAATTTAATTTCATTACTCCGTTCATCAGACCACTTTAGTCAGCTTTTCATCTCATTAAGCTGTAACTGCATCCCAGAGGACACCACTTGAAGTAGAAAAATATATTCTGACAAGTGAAAAAGAAAAATATGTTGCTAGAAATAGTGAATCGAGCAAGGATTTTAAAGGTGCCGCATCATGAATAATGGACATTTATGAGATTTTAACCATGTGTGTTATTCATCCATAAAAACTTCATTTAAGTCGCCATTTTTCTTCATTCTTGCATATTTGAGCAATCTATATGAAGTTATAGGAATTTTTGGTCCAAGTTCTAGCTTCCTGAAAACGACTCCTTAGAAATCCCCACAGTACCTAGCTATCACTTCACCAATCATGCTAGGCAAATACGTCTATATGTGTGCGCAGCATCATAGAAAGATACCCACTTTGTTCGAGAAAAACTCCAAGACTCCTAACCTATGCAATCTCTCTGAGGAAGAAACGAACAGCCTGCCGGAAAACTTTCTCTGAGACAGGCAGCCATCAGCTGACAGAAGTTTGCTCCAGAGTTCAGAAGAAAAGCTTCTCTTTTCTATTATTTACTAATTTTCTTTAGCTCTTGTTGACAGCAAGTTGGAATAAATGTGGTTGCGCTTGGCGTGGAAGTTTATTTGTTGTACCAAAAGCTGGATATATTCACCAGAAGTGGTTAGATGTCTTAAAGAGCAGAAAAAAAAACCTCTCAACTTTGTGTGAGAACTTCACTCCTGACAGCTTCATGAATCTTGGGCAGTAAGGTATTTTTTCTCTGGGATTACCTCTGCAATCTGACGCAGAGGCTCGCAGTAGATAATCCTGACCAGTAGCCGGCTGGACTTAGTTGAGTAGTCGCCTATATAGCTGGCAGCCGGCGCTTGTGGAAAGCACTGCACTAGAGGTTGTCGTCTCTTTTAATATGATTGTAGATCATTATTGCCTCACTATTGCAGAGTAATCCGGCTCAGAAACACTTTTTGTTATACTGGGTGAAATGGTCCTTCCATCCTGACAATAGTCAATACATCATGTACTGTATTCATAAAAAGGAAGGAAAAAGTCAGACCTCTTTGAGAGCTGCAGTTCTGTAAAAACTCAGACCAACCCCTGCCATTCGCATCGAAAGACAGGAATTGGTAGTTCGCAACTTATAGAAAGAACAAATCGATGCCTTTATGTCTCGTCTCTGTTCCTCCGGTCTCTCCGTCCCCCATGTGAACAAATATAGCTAACGGACTGTTAACTGCTGCGAGAAACCAAGCCAAAACAAAACAACAGATAAAGATTAAGTCTCAGAGGTGCTGACGTTTGCAGTATGGACTTATTACACTGCAGAAGGAGTTGGAGGTGAGTGGATTAAAGCTGTTAAAGACGTGGTTTGTCAGCTTTTTACGATAACGATAATGATATCGATAACGATAACAGCCGAGCTATCCACTCGGCTGTCATCGTTAACCTGCTCGTACAACATCGGCGCACACATCCCTGCGCTCTGAGGGCGTGGTTTTGGGTGGTGTGTCTTTTTTAAACTGTCGCATGCTCAAACCGTTTTTCAAACATTGACAACCCTAGCTTTAATGCTAATTGGTGATGAAGCGTTAAAAACCAATAAGAATGAGCCCACCCACTCCTCTCTCCATTGCCTTGAACAGGCTGTGTGCTGCATAATGCGCTGCGATTCTGTGGCCGAATTTCCCGCGCTGTCTTGCAGATGTGATGTCAATTGATGCTGCATCCGCATCCCCGACAGTTTTGATTCAGACACTGCAAAGGATAGTTATGGATTCTTCTGCCGTCAGCAAACGATCCAGATCAACTGAAAGACACTAAAAAGAGGAACTACGTAGAAAAGGACTTTATCAGCATAGTAAGCAACGCTATAGCTTCCATTTGTGTGCCCTCCCTTGTCTGCATGACTGGTGGCTGCAGCACCAGTCGCAGCACTCGCCAGTCTCATTTCTTAAAGGGGAAGTTCACTTTGTTTCAACCTGGACCTTTTCTGGCAAAAATACATTCATTTAATCAGACAGTTTTGGTGCAACTTGAACTTCTTCGGGAGATATTTAGATCCACTATATATACAGGTACTACCCAAAAAATTAGAATATTGTGAAAAAGTTTATCTACAGTATTTCTATAATTCAACTTAAAAGGTGCAATTTAAATATTGTATTGACAAATAATATGCAAATCAATATATCTCAATCTTTTATTTGTTTAAATGTTGCTGATTAGAAGTTTCAGCTTAAGAAAACCTCAAATTCTAAAACTCAAAAAAATTGAAATATTGCATGAAATCAATTTAAAAAGGACTTTAAATACAAAAAGGTCAGGCCTCCTAAAGTAAAATCTTGCATTTGTACTTGGTACTTGGTTGGGGCCCCTTTTGCTTGAATGACTGCCTTAACCCGGCGTGGATTCAACCAGCTTCTGGCATATCAGGTGTTGTGGAAGAAAAAACATGCTTCCATCACAGCCTTGAACTCTTCTTTATTGTTTGGTCTCTTCCCGTTCAGCTTTCTCTTGACAAAACCCCACATGTTTTCGATGGGGTTCAGGTCAGGTGAGTTTGCGGGTCAATCAAGCATGATTGTTGTACCAAGATTTACTTTTGGCAATGTGGCCAGGTGCCAAGTCTTGCTGGAAGATGAAGTCTGCATCCTCATACAACTGGTCTGCTGAAGCAAGCATGAAGTGCTCTTAAATATCCTGGTAGACGACTGCGTTTATGCTGGACTTAATGAAGCTCACAGGTCCAT
Organism: Atherinomorus stipes; assembly: GCA_023101725.1. Classification (NCBI taxonomy): domain Eukaryota; kingdom Metazoa; phylum Chordata; class Actinopteri; order Atheriniformes; family Atherinidae; genus Atherinomorus; species Atherinomorus stipes. The sequence continues at coordinate 70,631 of JALJCO010007963.1, read as the reverse complement.
TCCTTATGAAGTCCTCCACACTTTTGAAAGGCCCTTTCCTGACCATCTTCTCCAGGCTGCTGTCAGCCCTCCGGCTTGTACACCGTTTTCTTCCACACTTCTTCCGTCCACTTACCTGTCCATTAATGTGCTTTGAGACAGCACTCAGAGAACAACCAGTTTCTTTTGACGCTTTTTGTGTCTTTCTGGGTTTCCATTACACCTGGAATTGCGCAAAACCTAAATATTGCTATTAAAAACTGCTAATGGAAACACCTACATTTTGAAAAAACTCTCAAATATCGCAAAAAAGTTTTTATGCTTTCATGAGGCGTAAAACCAGACGTTTCGACAGAGCAGTTTTGCGCATAAGTGTAATGGAAACATTTTTGTCGCAATTACTCGCCATCAGGCGTGACGTAGGGGGGTTGAATCCAGTTTTTCCTCCTTAATTATGATGAATATGATCATTTACAAGCATTACCTGTGAAATCGGAGTGATGGGGGAAGTTTAATCAGTCACATGTATGAAAAATCCCCAAATCGCCGTATCTCAGCAAGCTGAGTTCATTTTGGACATTATACAGATGGTTGAAGTTCTTCATGTATTAACGACTGGACACCTGCTGTTTATGTCGTTTCCACACATTTGTAACACCACGACTCAGTTATCTGGTTCCCACATGTTAATTATACGTCAGCATAAGTATGGCTGCGCCTTCGTATCAGCGGCTGTTTTACCACATAAGTCAGGAACTGGTGCCGATAAAAGTGGAATAAAGATCAAGAAATGACATCCACACTCCATAAGTTGATCCTGGGGTTTTTCATTCGTGTTATGTTTTAGGTGTCTGTCCTGGAAGTCTCCACGAGTGTTTTTCCCTGCTGATGTGATCAGAGGCTCCGTACATACGGACTTTACCTCTGAATCATCATCCACTGCTTTCATCTACTGATGAAGAGCAGCTCTGAAAAACAACATGTTTATATCTCCATCATCCTCAACGTGGAGTCTCGCGGGGCGGGATTTTACAAGAATTACGGCTTATACCATTCAATGGAAACACCTACATATCTCAATTGTACTTTTTCGAAATTTAAGAAATATTGCTTTTATTTTTCGCAAAAAGTGTAATGGAAACCCAGCTAATGATGGTTTTCCGCACAACTGTCAGATCAGCAGTCTTCCCCATGGTTGTGAGTTCTTCTGAACCAAGACAGGGACTTTTTTAAAGGATCATTTTGAGGACGACTTCATGTATATAATAAAAGCTAATCATAGCATAAATGGCTTGGTGCAATTCACCAAACACAAATGCATGTCATTACTGCATGTCTGTATTTATCACATGAAAGGATTGATGTGGTTGAAGCAGTAAATGTCTGTGCTGTGAACTCTGATTCCCAGAAAAATCCATGTCTACAAGCAGTTTGCCATGATGGCCTGCTGCCAAAGTGATGGAGGAGTCAAGAAAAATCAAAGACCCACATTGATTTTAGTTTCAATGTGCTCCAAGTATCGATCAGTTGCAGCCCAGTTCACATTAATGCTCACAGTCTTTGTGATAGACAAGCTTGTATCTCCGAAGAGGATTCATTGAAGCCAGTACCCATAGAAACAAAACCATGCACGTCACTCATAGAGGAAACAAATATCATGAACAGGCATATATAACACTGCAGTTTATTCAATGCTTCATAAAAGAGATGTGAGAAATACTTTTTTTTTTTTTTGTCTTTGAATGTTTACTGTTACACCGTCATCATAAAGATGATGATTGCAAATTAAATACATGTAAAATGTACATACTGCAGTGTATTATAGAAGCCACTATTTGCTTCATATTTGTATTTTACCTCCTACTCTATGAGGGAAGCATCCTTAAAGACCTTCCTTCCTTAAATAATGCATTTATTCTAATTTGTTAAACTGTGCAGTGAGCATTTAAGAGCTCACAGGGACATCTTGGTGTGTAAAACATCTGACACACACACATGCACACCCTTGGCTACATTTAGCACAAAGATGATGAAATGCACTGAGAAACACAGCAAGAAAGCAGCGACGTACTGACAGCTGTGACCTCCCTTTCAGATATTTTGGTGTAAGAACACTTGGAGCCAAGTCTGCTGTGGTGATGTCTCACTTTTATTTAAGGTTAGGAAAACCTTTGCATCATTCCCAAGTATATAATCATTTTAGTGATTTAGATGATGAGTAGAGACGGAGTTAATAAGATTACGAGTTCAGCTGCAAGGCTGCAAATGCCAAGTAAAGCTTCATGTGATTTAGGTATATTTTCTTTTCTTTTTTTTTTTTTTTTTCCAGCAAGGCTTTCTGTTTAAAATCTAGTTTTAGTGTGAAGATTGTTTCATGTTAGGAAGCACCCTGATTTTACTTGCCCAGTTATAGATTCCCATTTGGAAGAAGCCCAGCAGAACCATAGTTTGATCAGAGTCTTACTGGAAAGGTTAAGGCTTTAATTAGTGACTCTTGAAGAATAAAGCAGGAGTTGGGCAGAAACAAGTATTGATTCCAAGTCTTATGTGTTGCCTGTGTTGTCATGCTGGTCCAGAAATCGAAGTATTACAAATACGTGTAAGACATACTTGGACTTCTTTCATTTCCTGTATTGCTTGCAGTTGTCCAGGACAAGAGCGGGGGTCAGTATCAAGGTGCAAACTCTGCTGGAAAAGTGTGAAGCCTGGAAGTTAAGTTTAATAATTGTAGTTCTTTCTTCATCCACTAGGGGCTGGCTCCAAAACAGAGCAATTCCCCATAGACTCCCATATCAAAAAGGCCAACTTCACAGCAGAAATAAACATGTTTACAGCCTGGTTTAAAAATCAACTAGGTTTAAAAGGTCTAGTTTACCATCATGTCAACTGAGAGGGGGGTGGATTTTTTTCATAACTCATCCGTTTAGATATTATTTAATCTTGAAATTACACATAACTAGGGTCGTATTCTTCTGATTGACATGCGACGGACCAGATGTCGGCCTGCTAGCTGGAGGCTTTCAATTGGCTCCTTGTTTGCTCTCGTTATGGTCTCAGTCTGCAACAGAGTAGCAAAATGGTGGTTTTTAGCAGCTAACAGCAAGTCCAAACATGCCTTACTTTTAGCCCAGGAGGCTAATCTTTGTTGGTGTGACAGTGTGGGGTCCTGTCACTATGCCTCCGATAGATCACGCACCCTGGCTACTTGGCCACAGGGATGTCCCTTTGGCTGAATGGTCAGTGCACATGACTCTCACCTGGGAGTCTGGGGATCGAATCCTGCCTGGGCCCTCCATTGCATACCTTGCCTTCTGTTAGTTTTGAGTTTGCTCGGTTAGTGTTTAGCCCAGATTACGTTCCCTGTAAATAATTTGCCCCAAGGCCACGCATTGCCCACTAAAGTGTGTTCCTGGAGTGACGACACATGCGACACGGCAAGATGGCGACGGGGGGACACGCCCAACTGGCGCCCAACTTAGCTCTTCAGACGTGACTGGATACTACGTCCATTTTCTTTTTACAGTTTTTGGTCAGTATCCAGGGTAGAGACTCTAGAAACACCCATAGTGTCGAAAGTGTTAAGTTTGGTTACCATCGTGTGAAAGATGTGGCTCTGGTTTTACAACCAAATATGTGGTTGGATGGAAATATCTATCCAACCAAATATTTGATTGAAAATCTTAAGTTTTAGCCTGTTTTGTTCCCTCACCATTCCCTTCTTCATTCGCTCTTCAGTGTCTCTTTGAATTTTGTGTATAATAAATGTGGCAGTTGATAAAATTGTCACTATGCCTCTGAGTGACCATGCGCCTGGGCTACTTGGCCAAAGGGCTGTTCCTTTAGCTGACTGGTAAGCGCGCATGACTCTCACGCGGGAGTCTGGCGATTGAATCCCGCCTGGGCCCTTCTTCATCCTGCCACATAAAGGCAGAAATCCTGTGAGTGCTAATCAAACAAAAAACTGATTGGTAGAAGAGGTGAAAAAATGTGTCAAGCTAATTTTTTACCTACACAAAGTATTTTTATTTCTGACTTTCTGCAACCCTTATCTTCCATCTCCTACATGCTTCAATCATGCTGCTTTATTTAAATATTAATGAAAATCCCTACATTTTGTAAGAAACCTGGAAATATAGGAAAAAAAGATTTTTCATCCTTGAAAAGGTGGAAATCTAGACGTACTGATACAAGTTAAATTCAACTATGTGCAAACATTCAGTGAAAAAATGTGCAGAAATTTCACAATGTGTGAATGTACACAGCTCTTTTACCTCTGTCCCAAGTATGTATCATTGTAAAGAAAAAAAAAAAAAAAGTTTCTCAAATATTCCCATTTCTATAACCCTCTTTGTTCTTGGTGTTAATTTATTTTCTGTTTTCTGTTCTTCTGTGTTTGATTGGCATTTTAATTAACTGTCGGTTGTTTGTGCTGTACCCTCCTCAATAACAGGAGAACATGGAAATGTGCACATATTCCAACTTAGTTGGAGGATCTTTTAAAAAAGAAGTGTGTCAAGTAGGTCTTACCTAATCTGCTATGGCTTGTTTCACAGAACCATCTCGGAGTTTGTTGACAGACAAGGTTTAAAACAGCTCTGTGATTGGATAAAGCATCTGTCAATGTAATAAACTGTCGTCAGCCAGTCAGGTACAGTTGTGTGAAAAGTGTTTGCCCCCTTACTGAGTTCTTTTTTTTGTGCATGTTTGTCACACTTAAATGTTTCAGATCATCAAACAAATTTAAATATTAAACAAAGATAACACAACTAAACACAAAATGCAGGTTTTAGATGAAGGTTTTTATTAGAGATGTCCTGATCAGGGTTTTTTGCCCCCGATTCCGAGTACGAGTCATTTGATTTTGAGGATCGGCCGATACCGAGTCCCGATCCGATACTTCTATAATAAAATGAAAATTTAAGAGAAAAAGACAGTGTTTCCCTACAGCAGTGGTCTGTAGGGGAAACACTGCTGCCTAATCTGATTCTGAATCCTATCAGCTCGAAGGTGCAATTGGGGAATCAGGAGGTGCCATATTTGTTGTATTTTTTTGTTTTATTTATTCTTATTTTACTTTATTATTACACCTCCTCTGATCAATTACATTCTTCCAGCCATATTCTAAAAAGAAAACATATTTAGCATACATTTATATACCAAACTAACGTCAAATTAATGAGTAAGTAATCATTTATGCATGTCTGTGGAAATCACAAAGGAAGCTGGTTATGTCTCCATTTCTCTGAAGCTTGGAAACACATGATTATTTTTGGACAGCAAATAAAACCAACACTAGATTTCAAATAAACTCTTAAACAACAGATAGGCCTAATGTAATGTGTGCTTCGGTTTTACTCCGTTCATTAATGGCAAACAAAGTTTAAGCAGCTTTCTTTTCTTTTTTCTGTCACTTCTCCGCGGGTCACGTCAACCAGCAGCCCCGTCAAACCCGCAGCGATGCACGCGCTGCACAACTAACGTTAAACCAGCACATTGTCGCGTTGCTTCGCTAAATATGAACCACGTGTTACACGTTATGTTGACTTATTGTTGTTTGCTTTGATTAATGGATCAAACTTTTTAAAAGCAGCTCATCAGTTCAGCTGCAGCCGCCTTCCCTGTAGTTATGTCTGAGTGAACAGGCTGCTGCCTGCTGGTGCGTTACATTTAAACTCCTGCACCGCCCGGTGATGCTGTAAACAGCACTGAGCTGCGTGCAGGACGGGGCGGTTCACATGAGGCAGAATCAAACCAACCGCTGGTCATAAAACCGAAACTGAGAGGAAACCACGCAGAGGAAAAAGAGGAGCAGCCCGCTGCTGCCGTATCAGTAAAGGAAAGATTTAACCGATCCCTGATCGGGAAGTAACAGCCGATTCCGATCGAGTCTGAAATCACGTGATCGGGCCCCGATTCCCGATCACGTGATCGGATCGGGACATCTCTAGTTTTTATTAATAAGGGGGGGGGATCCAAACCTCCATGACCCTGTGTGAAAAAGTGATTGCCAAATGATAACCTAATAACTGGTTGGGCCACCCTTAGCAGCAACAACTGCAATCAAGCATTTGCTATAACTGGCAATGAGTCTTCTACAGCGCTGTGGAGGAATTTTGTTCCACTCATCTTTGCAGAATTGTTGTAATTCAGCCACATTGGAGGATTTTCCAGCATGAACCGCCTTTTTAAGGTCATGCCACAGCATCTCAACCGGATTCAGGTTGGGACTTTGACTAGGCCGCTCCAAAGTCTTCATTTTGTTTTTCTTAAGCCATTCAGAGGTGGACTTGCTGGTGTGTTTTGGACCATTGTCCTGCTGCAGAACCCAAGTGCGCTTCAGCTTGAGGTCACAAACAGATGGCCGGACATTCTCCTTCAGGATTTTTTTGGTAGACAGCAGAATTCATGGTTCCATTTACCACAGCAAGTCTTCCAGGTCCTGAAGCAGCAAAACAGCCCCATACCATCACACTAACACCACCATATTTTACTGTTGGTATGATGTTCCTTTTCTGAAATGCCGTGTTACTTTTACGCCAGATGTAATGGGACCTACACCTTCAAAAAAGTTAACCTTTTGTCTCATCAGTCCACAGAGTATTTTCCCAAAAGTCTTGGGGATCGTCAAGGTGCTTTCTGGCTAAACTGAGACGAGCCTTTATGTTCTTTTTGCTCAGCAGTGGTTTTTGCCTTGGAACTCTGCCATGCAAGCCATTTTTGCCCCCCAGTCTCTTTCTTATGGTGGAGTCATGAACACTGACCTTAATTGATTCAAGTGAGGCCTGCAGTTCTTTGGATGTTCTTCTGGGTTCTTTTGTGACCTCTTGGATGAGTTGTTACTGTGCTCTTGGGGTAATTTTGGTCGAACCGCCACTCCTGGGAAGGTTCACCACTGTTCCATGTTTTCGCCATTTGTGGATAATGGCTCTCACTGTGGTCGCAAGAGTCTCAAAGCTTTAGAAATGACTTTGTAACCTTTTCTAAACTGATAGATCAATTACTTAATTTCTTCATTTTTTTCCTGAATTTCTTTGGATCACAGCATGATGTCTAGCTTTTGAGGATCTTTTGGTCTACTTAACTTTGTCAGGCAGGTCCTATTTAAGTGATTTCTTGATTTAGAACAGGTGTGGCAGTAATCAGGCCTTGGTGTGGCTAGAGAAATTGAACTCAGCTTTCCAAAGATGTGATAAACAAGAGTTAATTTATGTTTTAACAGAGGTGGCAATCACTTCTTCATACAGGGCAATGAAGGTTTGGATTTTTCCCCCTTACTAATAAAAATCTTCATTGAAAAACTGAATTTTCTGTTTACTTGTGTTATCATTGTCTAATATTTAAATTTGTTGGATGATCTGTAACATATAATTGTGACAAACATGCAAAAAATAAAACACTTTTTTAGACAACTGTACAAGTGTAACATATGACACTGGTAAATATATCAGAGCTGCCAAGTCTCTTCAGGAGACTGTCTGAACTTTTGTGCTGCAGACACATATTGTAGCTTCAACCGTAGCGAGATAGCATTTCATGACAGTGATGCTGCAAATCTCAGAAGTATTTTGGCAACTGAGTTTTTCCCCTTTTGGTGCCAAACTTTGGACATACCGGCACATAATGTGATGTTTTTGATCCCAAATCCCCAGCTACTGTGTCCACATGAAAATACTGTACATAGAGTACATAAATATCTTCAGCCTGGCTACAGCTTTGGGGAATATTTATTTGCAGGAATCAAGTAGGTATGGAGGATTAAAAAGGCACATAAAAGTCTGCTTCAATCACACACAGGACATCAACCAGTTGTAAATACACCAAACTAAAAAATGAACACCTTTTTTCGTTTGATTTTTTTTTTTCATCCAGATTTCAAGAACTTGCTTGATGAATTTATGAAAAGACAGCAAATTATTCTTATGTGGATATTCATGATAAAAACACTGCTGCAGAAAGGGAAGCAGTTGAGTTTTGTATTTATTTGCGTCACACAAGCAGAGTACAAGCAGAAATTTGCAATAGTTTGATCAAATAGTGTAGCAATGACAGGCATCTACAGTATAGTGTCACTCCAAATCTAAAATGTTGCATTGACATTTATAAACTATTTTATTTCTGAATAGCAGCAGGTTGACCGGCTTGGCCTTGCTTGGCCTCTCATGTTCCACTTTATGTGAAACATTTATAACTCTCAAGTTAAGGAGAATTTCTGAGACAGAATTTTACACATGAACAACAAAATCTTCTCACACAAATGAGCTGGGATGTCTAAACATTTTCACGGGAACAGGTGTGTCCACTGTCAGGAATAATTCTGCACCTGCCTGTATCTGGGTGTGACCATCTTCTCCTTCTGAGCCTTGTTCCAGCTCGTATGAAGCCCACCGGCTCTAAAGCTGTGTTTGTCCTCTGTATTGAATGTTAACTGGGTCTCTTGAGGAGGATTAGAGATTGTCATTTTTATCAGCTGCCGTGTCTTTGCGGAGCTCTGACAGCCTCTTGGGAACTGCCATTTGCTGCAGCTTCTTTCTCCAGTGTGCTTGTGTGTTTTCAGCTGCATCTATTTCATGCATCTCCAAAAAGAAGTTTTGACAGATTTTTAAGATAATCTTTTCCCTAAGTGGCTTCATATTTCAGTAAATTGATTCAGATGCACAAAGATGCGTTTTACCGTAGTTCCTTACACCAGTTCTTTGTGTCAATACAGCCCCGAGTCACATTGAGCCTAACAATCTATGGCAGCTATAAGAGCAGTGTATTAATTACCACCTCAAGAAGATGCCCATGAATATACATTTTCTGTGTAATGTCTTTTTCAGTGAGCTGCAAAGATACCAATTACTGTACTAACAAACCTTTGCAAGACTGTGATAAGGAATTAGCATTTTAATTGTGACACAAGAACATTAAGGAATAAATCAGATGGTGCTGAGCAACAGGGAATACAGGTCTGCAGAGGAGATAATCAAATTTACAGGTTTTACTGGGAGGGTGAACAGCCAGGGAGCATTTACTTTACAAGGCAGCTGATATCTCACCAGATCACATGAAAATCCACACAGCTCCTGAGTTATGGGGTTGAGCTACAGGAACAGTTTGCAACTACAGGCATGCTTACAGTAAGTGTGACAACACTTTCTGGTGACACCTCCTCATCCAGATATTTGCTAAGTCATTCTTTAAGGATCATTTTGCATTTTCCAATCATGACTCTGAAGATGGCTCTTTATAGCAAACCCTGTCAGGGTTAAGGAGGGTATGAGAAGAAAAATAAACCAAAACAAAAAACATGGTGGAGCATGTTGTATACAGATATGGAAAAAATTGTTGGTACCCCTCGGCTAATGAAAGAAAACCCCACAGTGGTCACAGAAACAACTTTAATCTAACAAAAGTAATAAATAAAAATCCTATGAAAATTTACAAATAAAAGACAGACATTGTTTTTTCATTGTTTTAAAATAACTTCAACAGAGTTATTTAAAAAAAGAACTCATGAAACAAGCCTGGACAAAAATGCAAATAAAAGGCTGAAAATAATGTGACCAACGGGACATGTTAAACCAAAATGTGTCCACTAATTAGTATCATAGGTGTGTACAATCTTGTAATCAGTCAAGTGGGCCTATACAGTATAGAGCTACTGGTAGTCACTGTGCTGTTTGGTGGCATGGTGTGTACCAGAGGAAGCGAAGGAAAGACTTGTCTCAGGAGATTAGAAAGAAAATTATAAACAACCATGTTAAAGGTAGAGGCTTTAAGACCACCTCCAAGCAGCTTGATTTTCCTGTGACTACAGTTGCACATATCATTCAGACATTTAAGATCCATGGGACTGTAGCCAATCTCCCTGGATGTGGCTGCAGGAGGAAATGACAAATCAAAGAGATGGATAATACAAATGGTAATAAAAAAAAAAGCCCAGAAAACTTCTAAAGAGGTTTAAAGCAACCCTTACCGATGTTGCATTCTTACACTATTTTTCTAACAGGGTAAAATGCTATGAATGAGGTAATGGAACACTGAAATACAAGACAGACCCACCATTAATCAATATAAAATATTATTCCAATCTCTAAATATTCAATGAAAACTCCAACCAATCCTTGAAGTGGGGTGCACCTCTAGGATTGTCCAACGGACCTGCCTGTCAGACCTTTGCTTCTGCATTGGGAGGCAGAGGGAATAAGGGGGTGTGTCTTAGAAGTGAGGCGGGACTGTTTATATTCAAATTATCTTGCTGTGCTTTCTGAAATGCAAGATTGGTAAAGGTTGCTTTAAAGGTGAACTTCAGGCTCAAGGAACATTAGTGTCAGAACGCACCATTCGTCGTTGTTTGAGCCAAAGTAGACTTACAGTATGGGAGATGACCAAGGAGGACACCATTGTTGAAACAAATCATGAAAAAGCCAGACTGAAATTTGCCAAACTACATGTTGACAAGCCACAAAGCTTCTGGGAGAATTTCCTATTGACAGATGAGACAAAAATGGAACTTTTTACAAAGGCACACCAGCTCTATGTTCACAGACAGAAAATGAAGCATATCAAGAAAAGAAGACTGTCCCAACTGAGAAACATGGAGGAGGCTCTTTTATGATCTGGGGCTGCTTTGCTGCATCTGGCAGGGTGTCTTGAATCTGTGCAGGGTACAATGAAATCTCAAAAACTATCAAGGGATTCTAGAAAGAAATGTGCTGCAGTGTCAGAAAGCTTGGTCTCAGTTGTAGGTCATGGGTCTTACAACAGCATAAATGACCCAAAACACATGAAAAAAAACATCCAAGAATGGCTGAGAGGAAAACTTTGGACTATTCTGAAGTGGCCTTCTATGAGCCCTGACCTAAATCCTATTGAGCATCTGTGGAAGGAGCTGAAAGATGCTGCCTGGAAAAGGCAGCCTTCAAACCTGAGACGACTGGAGCAGTTTGCTCATGAGAAGTGGACCAAAATACCTGCTAAAAGGTCAGAAGTCTCATTAACAGTTAGAGGAATTGCTTGATTGCAGTGATTGCCTCAAAAAGTTGTGCAACAAAATATTAAGATAGGGGAATTACCATCATTTTTGTCCAGGCCTGTTTCATGAGTTTATTTTTTACAATCCTTCTGTCAAAGCGTGTTTGAAAAGCAATGTCTGACTTTCATCAGCTAATTTTCATAGAATTTTATTTATTATCACTTGTATCAGATTCAGGTTATTTCTGTGACCATTGTGGGTTTTTCTTTCATTAACCAAGGGGTTGCGAACAATTTTTCCATGTCTGTATTATAAATAAAGATGCTGTTTATGTGTGCATGCATATGTATGTAAAGTTAGAGTTAAAGTTCCTGAGGCAGATCTGACTGTCAGAGTGGAAACACTAGACTTTGCCTTTACAGCAGGTCAACTCAGTGCTTTTGAAACCAGTTTTTTTTTTTTTGACTCATACAATCTTTCTCACTGAACCCTGACTCACCCTTACTGTCTGCCAGCTGTGCTCGCTTTTCAACCTTGTCATAGAACGTTGTCAGCTTTGTGCTCTGAACAAAGGAATAAATGTGCATTACAAACAAAACAAAAAGGCATTCAGATTTATAGGAATCCATTTGTTCAGAGAAAAGTATACACTGAATAGATTTTTCGAGGGCACTTATGTGGCCATCCCTGAAATCTACTGCAGATCAGTTTATTTTTGCTTTTATTAGAAAACTTGCCAAGAAGCCCAAGTTGTTTCATATGTGCTTGTGTCCATCTTTTCTTTTTTATATGCCAGCTCCAACCTTGCCTAAGCCTGCACTAGGTTTGATGTTTGGGGATTCAGTAGAGTGAACTATAATTTGAGATTTTGAATAAATAAATAAATGAATACAAAGCTTAATTATTTCTTTGCCTGACAGGTTTTTCAGGAGTAAAATATCTTTTAAGTTCATGTAACTGAACTACTATGTTGCTGCGAGACAGCATGAACAAGTTGAACAATGTATTTAACTAAAATAAGTAAGATGCCACAGGAAGCATTGCACATGGTTTATCAAATTGGCACATTTTTAGAAAATATGCAAAAGTTTCCTGTTGTGTTTTGGTAACAGGTTTCACCAAGTATTGTAGAGTATGCTAAAATGTTCTTTTTAGTGTTCAAAAAATATGAACTCTTTAGTAATATCTGTTATGTTGTTTACTTGTGGAGCTTCATCATCAATGCATATTAAAATTACTGTTTGTATGTCCTGTATCATCATCTTCACTTTTCTCATTTTCTTCTCATTCCCAGTTGGAAATACGAGTGCCAAAATTTAATCTATTGCAGCTTGGAGATGAGAGTAAACTGGGAAGGTAAACAAATAGGCAAGCAGGAAGCAATCCTCAGAGGCTGCAACACCAACCCAGGAGAGAATGGTTGGAAATCAGGGGGAGATGCACTGCAGGTAGAGTGGCTGGTGGGCAGGTGAGCAGACTGGGAGAGTTGATGAGTTGTAGCCAGATGTTGAGAAGCAGCAGAGCTGGAAGCGTTGCCAAAAAAAAAAAAAAAAAAACACAGTGGAAACACAGGTAGAGGAAAAATCAGGCGACCCAGCAATAAGCTTTATGGTCAGAATGTTAAACCAAGGCCTTGTCTACAGGTAGCAGGGTACCTCACAAAAAAGATATTTTTCTACATCATCCACACAAAAGCACAGACTTACAGCATTAAAAACAATTCTTTCAAAAACCTCCAACCAAAGTGAAGATGCACTATATTGCCAAAAATATTCGCTCACCTGCCTTGACTCACAGATGAGCTTAAGTGATATCCCATTCCTAATCCATGGGGTTTAATATGACGTGGTCCATCCTTTGCAGCTAGAACAGCTTCAGCTCTTATGGGAAGGCTGTCCACAACGTTTAGGAGTGTGTTTATGGGAATTTTTGACCATTCTTCCAGAAGCGCATTTGTGAAGTCATACACTGATGTTTCAAGGGGACCTGGCTCTCAGTCTCTGCTTTAAAGGCGCATTCACAAAGCTTTTTTGATTCGAATCAGAGTCTATTTGCTCGGAATGTCCGCTTCGTTAGGGAGGGTTGTGAATGCGCAAACGGACTCTGATCCGGAACAAACAAGCGGACTCAGCCCACCTACAAACGCAGGTCTCGGCCCGATTCAAGTGGACCAAATACAGAAATGGACTACAAATTGCATTGACGTGGGTAAAATGTTGCACAACATGGGTAAACGCTACAACAACAAACACACGTGTGGGACTGCAGTACTTATAAAAATGGCTTGCGGTCAGATGTGGAGTGATGTGGAGTGAAAAGAAAGTAAAAGTTTTGGTCTGATGAAAGCATATCCCAGCTCCTCGATATCAATAAGAATGCACAGAAATAATGTTGTTTTGCGGAGGAAACAGAACTTGTGAGAACCTTCTTGTTTGTTGTATGTCTTGTGCTTGCCTACGATGAATATGAATGCAGTGCCATCTGAAATTGGGAGCAGTATTCAAAAGGTTTGGCCCGTTTGGCTATGGTGCAACATGGACGCAATCGTGGTCCGGAAGACCACCCCCTTCCCCAGCCGGACAAAGTCCACAAACAGACTGAGTCTTCCCGACTATGCTTTCTGAATGGGCCCTAATTCATCCCAAAAGTGCTCTATCGGGTTGAGTTGAGGACTCTGTGCAGGCCAGTCAAGTTCATCCACACCGGACTCTGCCATCCATATGGACCTTTAAGGAGTGCACAGTCATGTTGGAAGAGGAAGGGGCCAGCAACTGTTGCCACAAAGTTTGGAGCATGAAATTGTCCAAAATGTCTTGGTCTGCTGAAGCATCAGAGTTCCTTTCACTGGAAGTAAGGGGCCAAGCCCAGCTCCTGAAAAACCCCACACCATAATCCCCCCTCCACCAAACTTTACACTTTACAGATAAGTATCGTTCTCCTGGCAACCACCAAACCCAGACTCGTCCATCAGATTGCCAGATGGAAAAGTGCGATTCGTCACTCCAGAGAACGCCTCCACTGCTCTAGAGACCAGTGGCGGCTGCTCTACACCACTGCATCCACGCTTTGCATTGCACTTTGCGATGTACGGATGGATGCAGCTGCTCCACAATGGAAACCCATTCCATGAAGCTCTCTGTGCCTGTTCCTGAGCTGATCTAAAGGCCACATGAAGTTTGGAGATCTCTACAGACAGTTGGCTGCCTTTTCCCACTCTGCACTTCAGCATCCGCTGAACGTGCTCCGTCAGTTTACGTGGCCTACCACTTCATGTATGGGTTGCTGTCGTTCCCAAACACTTCCATTATTCTTATAATACAGCTGACAGTTGACTGTGGAATATTCAAGAACAAGGACATTTCACAACTGGATTTGTTGCACAGGTTGCATCCTATCACAGTTCCATGGCGAAATTGATTGAGCTCCTAAGAGCGACCCATTCTTTCACAAATGGTTGTAAAAACAGCATGCCTAGGTGCTTCATTTTATACACCTATGGCCATTAAAGTGACTGGAACACCTGATTCCCATAGTTTGGAAGGGTGAGCAAATACTTTTGGAGATGTAGTGTTTGCGAATACTAGGAATCTTTCATATTGGCATTTTTACCGATAACTGATATTGTCCAGCTCTTAATTTCCGATATATACAGACAACTGTGAGGTTGTATCTCTCATATTTTGAGAGATACATCTATATTGTGCTCCGAGAGCAAAGATCCCAAAATAGCCTTAACTCAGCCAGAGGAGTTCATTTTGGACATCTGGCTACCATATATCTAGCAGGTATTACCCAACATGTGGCTAATTATAATACTTTTGACAACTTGGTAACTTAACCAACAACTTAAGGCCAGACATATTATAAGCAGCTTCAAAGCAAGTTAGTCTACAGTGCAGCTGCTGCTGCTATAGTCACATTAAGTTTGAGTTTATTTCTTTAAAAAGGGACAGTGCATATTATTGTACATAGACCATGTAAATATGCAGGATTATAGCAAAGCCAATTTCCATTCTTAGTCACTTGACATCACTAAAAGAAATGCTTGAATATGAAGTTCTTCATATTGCTTCATTTATTTTTTTAAAGCCTCTTTCCACCAGCAAATCTTCTCCCTCCATTTAAGCAGCAAACTCCTCCCTTCTTGCTTGTCATCACTTTTCTCCGGGTCATCGCTCGGCTGACAGTAAAGGAGCGGGCCCATTCAGAAGCAGTGTGCATGCCCTCTGAATGTGCTTAACAACATTATCCGGTTAGGTGTGGATGGATTTTTTTTTTTTTTTCGGTCTAAAAGCAAGGTGGTGTGATTCAACTCTTTCTAGATTGAGGGGGAAGGAAAGAAAAGCCAGCTACATTTGTATATGACCAAAGCACCCTTATCAGTCAAATATTCCCTGAATTCTAATTAATTGTATGACATTTGAAAGTACTGTAGCCTTTGTAACCATTTCATCCACCACCAACATATAGCTGTTGCAGATTCTCATCACTCTTTTCTTCTACCTGTTAAACAAAACTGTTTTGCCTGTTGACTTGTTTTCAGGTCCACTTCCTGTATCTCTTTCACCCTCTGAGGTTTTTTAAAACCGTGTCTGCTTGAATTGGTCATAATCTGCCTTCATCATTTGGGGAGCAGACATCCAGGTCTCCTGTGTTTATTTCTGTTTACATATTCTTGTCTTCTTTAATAATGTAGAAAACATCAGTGATTTGTGTTGTTCCTGAGAGTATAGGGTAAAGTGGTGTGAGAAAGTCATGAAGACGAAGAATAAGAATGACAGAGCGGTTGTGGAAAATAAGAGAGTTGGAAAAAAAATAGGTTAACAGAGGAATGTGCCAGATATGATCACTGTGATCCTCAGTTCAAAATGTTATTCTGGTTTGTTGCTCCCTCCAGGAATTTTATTAGGAGAAGAAGAAAGAGCAAAACTGAAAATAAAATGTCTGAATGTTTTGGACTACCTGGTATTATGCTTATTTAATAAAATATTTCCTGAACACAAAGTTAGCAGTTCTAATTCCTATTTTGAGAAATGGTATAGTAACAGAGACAATACTGTCATTGTACATAACAGTTGTCTTGCTTTATAACAGAAAACCTGCCTTTAAGCTGCTGCAAAGTAATTTAGCCATTTGAGCCATTGGGTTTGTTTATCTAGACGAATATTTCATCTATCTGACTGAAATATTCAGATCAGAGAATCCAGCTGACGTGATTCAGGGGTAGTCATATTAAGGCCAGTGTGGGCTGAGGCCTACCCACTTTTCTGATTGGCCCCAGGCCTGGTCTGCCCTGGGAAAGCTTTATGCAAGTAATTTTGAACAATTTTATAGTTGGGCCACAGAAATAAGTGCTTGGACCTCATCTGTGTACATTCATGCATGTCTGTGAGAACAGAACCCACTCCAATGGTACTGGAGTGGTTCATTCAAATATTTCCCCATCATTTTTGTGGTTCCCCTCGTTCCGTTTTGCACCATGAGTTAAGTGTATATGTAATCCCTGGAAACCCCCTCATAAATTGTTCAGAAAAGTTGCTTGTTTGTTTTCAACATGGATACAGTTAGATAAACTCTTCCCATTGCAGTCTGTCATGTTTACCCAGTGCTCTGAGCGTTATGTGTTCATACTAAACCAAAGTTCTGTCTAGCGTCTAGTATTACTGCAATTTACACATTTTCAGAGATGGCAAAGCAATGTGGTTTCTGTGTCTGCTCGGCAGCCAGGCTTGTATGTCCTAAAATTTGCCAAACTCAGCAGAGGGTCCACCAAATTCTTTTCTTACAGTTTGATGTCCAAGTATTTGTAGCCTTGAGGATTAAATGCACAGCCTACATATCTGGATCAATCTTCATTTAGAAAAATAACATACTATATTACATTAAGAAGTTGAAAAGCAGAATGACATTATACTTGTTTGGAAAAAAGATTTTGCAGAAGAATGACAAAAACTTCAGCACAGCCAACTCAAAGGGTGATTTACCTGCATAAACAGCCAAGAGCCGTGCTTGATCCTTTCACAATTTCTGATTGTATATTTTACATAATCCCCCCCCCCTGTTTTTATGGATCTTGGAAGTGAGTCCACACAGAGCTATCATTTCCCTTGGTGCAGTTTACTGTAGTCTGATAATCACTTTTCTTTTTTTTTCAGTAAAGTGTTGCTGTCAGCATCATGGCTTCTTTGTGAGATGTTGGTAAGAAAAAAAAAAAAATTGCAAACCTGTGTTCCTTAAAAGAAAAAGAAAATCTTTGCCTATGCCTGTTGTTAGGATCCATACTGCCCACCATGTGGGCAGGTTTTTGTTCTTTTTTCTAAGGCACTCCAGGGACTACCCCGCAGTGGCAGGCAGGTCCTTTTGTCATTGGTCTCACCTGTTCCACTCCTCACACCTGCAGTTCATCACCCATCTGCTTTAAAGATCTCCTTCCACTGAAAACCAGTTTAACTTGCTCCTTCTGAAATACGGAGGGTCACCCCTGGTTACTTACACATGCTGCGCTTGCAAGTGGTGCGTTGCCCTCACCGGCTGTGTTTCCTCTTCATAGAAACAATACGGAGAAAGGCGCGAATCAAGAAAAGCCTTTCGCTTCTACGTCACATCGAAAATGGCGTATCCCACGGGGGTTTATATCCGCCCATGGGAAGGCAGATAACCCTGCCCTCCGCACTAGAAGTGAAGACTGCTTCAGAGTTGAGAAGCTAATTAGCTAACTGTTTGTTAGCATGGCGGAACAAGCTCGTTCGTGTGCTCTGTTACACATACAGAGCGGGGGGGAGGAGCTTCCTTCATACACTCATGGGAGGGAGTCAATCAGACGGAAATTCATGAGAAGGACCCAGAAGCCTGTCGTTGGACCACAAGCCTCTCTTATAGTATACAAATACAGCTGGATACAAAGCAACCAGAAGGTATTTTTCAACAGAAACGATGCAGAATGCATTCAATAATAATGGAGAACACAGCAATATTAAGAAATGACCATGGAAGTAAATCTTTAAAGACGCTCCTCACCTACAAGTCATCGCCAGTTCTTCTGCTTGCCATCCGTGGTAGTGAGAACCAGTCTTTTATTTCTGACATATATCTGCAAAACATCTTACCTTGATTGTTCTGCCAGGATTCCCTGCCTGCTGCTGCCTGCCCCTGGAGTGCCTATCTTTGTCCTGCCAGCCAAGCTTCAGGTCATTCCCAACCTTAACTGTTCGCCAATAAAAGCCCTCCTGCGAGTTCTGCATTTGGGTCCCTTTGTACCAGCATTGAGTCCTAACACCTATAGTCCTGAGTGTATCATCCTCTGTGAAAATATGTGTTCACATCATGATTCATAGTTAAAGACAAACAAAACAAAAAACACAGACATTCATGATGGGTGTGAGCTTTGCTATCTCTATCACTGCGTATATATTCTGTGGTTATCACTTATATTGAAATCCTCTGAGCCTGATACTGATCATTGCCAGTCAAGTGGAATATTGGTACAAACTATTCACAAACTGAGTTAATAGTACATTTTTAGTTTTGAAACATTGAAATTACTAGAATTCAAAATTAAGTCAATTTATGATTAAACATTAAGGTAAAGTTGGTTGTTTCTGTTATGGCTTCATTGCCAATCAAAGTTTAACATTGGTATAACTGCATAAGTGTCCGGAAATTTCATTATTCTGTTTGTCATAACCTTTTATTATTCTGTCTACTGGAGTTAACAAACTGGTAAATGCTCTTCCCCCTGCAGACCATTCCATCTCGCCCTCATTCACCATAATTTTATCTGCTCTGAATCTCAAAAGCTTTTGACCTACTTGAACAAATGTAAACATATTCTATGCCAATATTTATTGAGGAAAAAGCCCAGTTTAATCTGATAATCAGACAGGAACTAAGCAAATTTGAGAAAGATATTAAGCAATCAGATGAAAAAGTTATGTTTAAATCACCATTGAAGTCTGTTTTGCATAGTTTCTAAGTGTGTATGTGTTGCTTTGCTTAACAGCCTTTCTCTAGTAGATCCTCTATCTTTTCTGCTTTAACAACCTTTACTTCTTACAGTATCAGAGAACTCAGGCTACAAACAATGTGCTTGTGTGTGCATGTTAGTGTTGCTGACTATGCATGCTGTGTTTGTGTCAGAGGTAAATTGCTTTACCCTCCTTTGGTGTTAGAAGCGGCACACAGGAGATCAAATATTCAAAGCTGCTGTCCTGTGTGCAGTCTGCTTTGCTTTTTGTGAGAAAGTGGCCGCAGGAAATGCCAGATTAAAGATGTCTGTGATTTTAGTTCCAAAACACTGGATGCACACGGACACACGTTCACACAGCGGCTAGTCAACTTCTAGTTATGCCTAACATGTGAATCTCTTCATAACTAAGAGTCCAATAGAGAAATTAAAGGTTCTGGTTAGATTGCTGACTCTGTTGTGACAAACCCCTTCCCCAGCACCAACAACTGTCTCTTATTAAAGCTGTAAATCAAAATGTAATTCCTTTGAGTCTTTTCTTTGCTCTTTGCTCTACATCACTCTGCACCACGTTATCTCTCTTCTCCAAGGACGCCCCCACAAAACTGCAACGGTCAACGTGTTATATCTCATGGTGGGAGTCAAGTCCCACAAGTGCAATCACTATTTAACATGTCACCTTATTGTTTGACCTTAAATTCTACTGTCCTTGCATCACTGTTTGAGTCTATCTTAACCGTCAGCTTGACTTACTGGAATATGCTGCACTTGCTGTACTGAGTTGATCATAACCATTGAACTTTGTTATGATTGGCTAGCTGACATGACATTAGAAATGTAATTACCAAGTCTGTTAACTTATGTGTATCTACTGAGGTCAACATTCAAGTCAAAATCAATAATTTTCTCAAGCATTTTTATACAGATGGCCTTCTGTTTACAACCATAAAAGCCTTTCATAGTCTTAGAATAAAAACAGAAGAGAAAAAAGGACTATGTATCCCAGTCTCACAAGAAAATGTGTATATACAGTATTGTAAATTTATATACTTAGGTAATATGCCACAGTAGTGCTACATAGGCTGCAAACCTTGAGATGGCATCAAAACTCTTCTGTGGGGCAGTGTTTATTGGAGTCCCAATATGCAAATTCCCAACTTTTAAAAATGTGTAACCCATAACATCAGCGCTATCAAAACAGTCTAAACATATACAGTATATCACCATACCAACTGTCCTAAATTCCCCAGTCAAGCAAAATACTGAGCTGAGCTCTGGGTCTGTACTGCCACTGGAAGCCCTACAGTGTTTCCTGTTACAGATTTTAATTACAAGATAAGACCTTTATTCTTCCCCAGCGGTGAAAATTCCTGAGCAAAAGCAGCAAGACAGAAAGGGGAGCCACAGTAAAGTATAAAATAAAGCAAGATATATATATAATATGTTCAAAGATAATTTATCTTTTCATTGTGCATTGCATTTTGCATAATTAAACAGCGTATCAGATATTTAAAACTTTTGCTGTTACAGTTGGTTTTTTGTTGCTGCGCAGAAAGAATAAAATTGTTGTTTAGTAACATTTAAGAATGACAAGTGACGTTAAAAGTGGTTTTATTCGAAGTACTGTTACTGCATTATTACTGTAAAAGTTACACATTTGCATTTTATGCTTTTAACATTATCCACATCAACACCATTTGTGTTAAAGTATTTCTATTTGCATATGCTTGTAGATTATTAGCCTGTTTTAATGCCGATTATTACCATACTTGAAGTGTAACTTCACCCCCTACTTTTTTGCATGACTCCTTCAACTGCTAAATTTAGAAAATGCCAGACACTGGGAGGTGGGGGGGTTATCACGGGATGGGGGTGTGATCAGGCAGCGTAGAGTGGCTGGGTTATGAGCAGGCTTGGAATTTTGTAATTTTAGGGACAAGGCCACTTGGCCTTTGGTGATGTCAACTTTTTGTTGACACTGAGGCCAAATATCAGGGCAAGGAGGTCATCAAATAAAATGATTTAAGTTTACACTCATATTGCATTTAGCTTAAAGGTTAAGGGTGATTATGATTTCAATTAAAAAATGTATTTCAATTAAACAAATTATGAAGCTGTTTATTTTTCAGAACTGTTTTAAATATTTTATATTCTTTTACTTTCCCTGGCATGTATGGGCTATTTAAAGGGGAACTTCATTTTTTTTCAATCTGGACCTATTTTCTAGCATGAAATATGTTAATTTACTCACGCAGACAGTTTTGGTGCAACTTGAATTCCGTCGTGAGATATTTAGATCCACTCCAGATCAGCGTATGCGTGATATAATGGCAGTGATGGGGCAACCTCGTGAAGCCTCTAAATAAGGCATTATCTGCCACAAACTCCTTCATTTCACCTACGTTTTGTTACGAAACTTTAGTCGGAACCCCCTGTGAGATCGAAGCGGCTATTTTGTGGTGATTCATCCGTGTTTACAGACTTTTTTACTGCAGCGGCTTTGATGACATCACTATTATGCGACACCAAAACAAGTAAATGTCTGTAAATAGTGACGAGTGATGTGTTCACACAGACCCTGTCGCGCAGTGTTTGGCTCCAAAACCCAGTTAGGTCCACCTAAATGGGTCCCGTGTGAAAACGACCTTTGCGTGGGCCCAGACTGCAAGTGGTGGGTCCAGGCCCAAAAGGCCCACCCATAATGTTGCTGCTGGGCTGACCTGCAGTAAAGGGCTTCAGGCCGGTTTCAAACCTGAGCCAGCTGCGTCAACTAGCCTGTGTAGCCATAGACTAATCCAACGAGCGTTTTGTGCGTTGCGCCATCTTGCGGCGCCGCCATTGCGAGGGAAACGAGTCATACGAGTCCTTACCTCCTATCTGCCAACATGGAAAGCAGCGTGAATATCTGGATTTACAACATTGGACAGTCATCTAAGGTAATGATAACCTGAGTATACAACTGAGTATTAATTTAAACTATTTTTCATCTCTGGAAACTGGCTTTATTGACAAGCCACACTGGAATAACACACATCTCATGATTACTTGTCAAAGTTTAAAAAACTTAACTCTTTCAAAGGTGGTTACTTTCCTATTTTATCACATTTGGCTTTTGGTATTGTTTAAGAACTGTACAGACCACGTAGCCTTCACATGTCCTGCAGATGAAACTAAAGGCTGCAGGACACCGTCTTCCTGATCTGTTTGTGTTTGCGACTGAACTGTTTTTATTTTCTGGTCCCAACGTTGCCCTGATCAGAGCAAATAATGTTACATTTCACAATATCTCCCAGATTAGTCATTAACTCGCAGCAACAGCACAGCTGTCTCTGTTAGCATTAGCTAGCATGATAACGTTATGCAGTGTGTCATTTTCGGGAGCATAGATATGTGAAATAAAGTGTCAGATTAATGAGTGTTGATCATAATTTACCATGTTTTTGTTGTTGGGGATTAAATCCAGTGTTTTCTCCACCGAGGCAGCAAGTTATTCCTCCTCTGCTCTGTGAGCGTCCTCCCTGATACGAGCACACTGACATCAGTGGACTGAGCAGCAGCGCCGTCCAGTTTTGTCACAGACAGCAGAAATCTTCATGAAATAAATATCTGTGATCTTCTTATTCACTCATTACCACAATTAAAGTTTTCCACTGATGTACCAGGAATGCGACAGTCCTTACAGATTTCCTCCATATTGTTAAGAAAAAAGTCTGATTCTCATCTGCTCTAATTACACATGTACAGAAAGGCATTGCCGGCAATGGTGGACGGTCTAGTTGCGGCGTTTGGCTGGATTAGTCTATATGAGCATCTGCTCAAACAGTTGAGCTCAGAATCATAAACATCCTCTTTTTTCTTTTTTTTGAAGATGATTATTTTCATTTTTGATATGTAGACTACCGCGCTCTTCTACAAGTAGTCTTGTTGACATGGACTGATGCTTTTCCTACAGGTCTTTTTAAGGACACCCCGTTAATGTAGCCCGAGGAGGGGAATTTGCTATTCAGGAGGTTCAGTTTATTTGACTAAGTGTAGTGAAAAAGAAAACTCAGACTAGCTGAATATTGCAACCCCCTAACCAAACATAGCCCCCAATACAGTGTCTAGTGAACTGTTAGAAATGAAAACAGCCCTAGCCCTGCTCATAAACTATATCTAACACTGTGTTTGATGGGTAACTAAGCATTTCTCTGGCTTCTTTTATTCTTCCCCCAGATTTCAGGGTCAGGACATTATGCCGTCGCTGTTGATTATGATTAT
Organism: Atherinomorus stipes; assembly: GCA_023101725.1. Taxonomy (NCBI): domain Eukaryota; kingdom Metazoa; phylum Chordata; class Actinopteri; order Atheriniformes; family Atherinidae; genus Atherinomorus; species Atherinomorus stipes. Next base: position 47,472 of record JALJCO010007963.1, on the reverse strand, counting down.
ATAGACCCGTTGTAGGGCCTGAGGTATACAATTACCTCAAAACTTCAAGCAGAGAGGGCAACATGTGGTGCTTTTCAGTCTGGTATTAATGGGCTTTCTTAGTTACAAGCATCGTAGGGGTATTGATCCACTCATGGAAGTCTCAAAAGATGAATATGTGCATTTATCAAACCACTGAACTCTAATAATATCAAGAAAAACATGTAAACCACAAAATATTAAGGTAATATTCCAGAGCTGCGTGCTCCACAGTACTGCTCTGCAAGTCTAAGATGTCTTTAATTGATCATTTCAATCCTATACAGTGTCTAGTGGACTGTTAGAAGTGAAAATAGCCCTAGACAACAAAATCAAATTTAGACACAGTTATTACTTCATAAAAAAAAAAAAAAAATATTTGGCTTAAAAACATACACTTTTCTAACTTCTCTGTGATGCAAATTACAAAGTAAAAGAATAACTTAGGCTTTTCAGTCTGACGCAAAATGGTTCTGACAAAGCAGCAGCATAATTTGTGTCGATGTAATTTACTGTGAATTGAAGATGTCAGCCACTTGGCAGCATTAGAAGTTGAATAAATACCAAAGTTATTACTTTGGAAGCTTTACGATCATCAGATGCATGAAAAATATTGCTAGAGTGAAAATGGAAAATTAATGTAATCCATTTGCATATGATTATTAGGGTTCAATCCAGTTTCAAGTGAAATCTGTTATAATAAAAGGGTTTGTCATAAACATTCCAGCATGACTGACATTTTCATTTACCCAACAATGCAGAGATGATGTTGCTCCTACAGTGTATGGAGGGTTAAGTAACCTTGTTAGGAGGAGTCAAGGGAAGCTGTCAGCATGCCAAACTGCACAATAAAAGTGTCACCTCTGAATTAAACTGCAGTTGCAATTGTGTGTCAGCTCTGTGTTTTAATGAGGACAATATGTAATATATACAGTGATTTAAAAAAGGTGTCTGATGTGTTCCTAGCTGAAGTCTCCTTCGATTTCAATCATCAGGACTGCATTTGTATGATAATTGTTATTGCTTAGCAGTATAGAATAATAAAAATGATGGTGCAGCTCAAGTGTCATACAGGAAATTTCAGTGTTTTGGCTGCATTTCCTTATTATTTCAACTAATTTTTCTTAGGTTTTAGTACAGCAGTCATACATACTGTACATTATGACATTTACGGATTAAGCCTTAGTGTAAATGCTCAGAACAGTGTTGGATTGACTCAGGTTTAATTTCTTCATTTCTCTTCTCCAGTCTCCTTCCATAAGACTGCAATCAATTCTGTGATTCAGTCACCAAGATTTGCAGCACACTAACAAAAAAAAAAGAAAAAAAAACTGTGTAAAGAAACTCTAAAGCTTCTTTAATGTTGGACTTACAGAGGTTATACTGGTGCAATAAACCTGCATCATATGCAGCAGTTTAGTCCTTTGATCTCTGTGAAATTACAGCTAGTCTCCCTTATAGCACAACAGCTCCAAAGACGCCTCAGTGCATTCAGTATTCATCATTGCTCTTTTACTTGTCAACTATCTTGATCATTCCGTGTGTTATATGAAGCATATTATTTTGAGTCTCAAAGAAAATGTGTGGAGAGACTGGAGGCAATAATGAGATTTTATGGTATCAAAAATAACTGCCACTCTATACGAGTTAGCCCTGCAGAGTAAGTGGAATATGAATGCAGTAATATTAGACGATCAAGTTTGGATAAAAAGCTGAAAGTATTAACAGTCAGAGATGAATTTGTACCTAGAAATGTTCTATGTTTGTGCAAATCTGTTATTGGATGAGAAAAGTCATATAAAACCCTAAACACAGTGAGATTAAAAGAAAACAGAAGGATAAGGGGGAACACAGACTAGTATATTTATGAAGCAAGTTTTAGCAGGGAAGACTCTGCTAACCATCTTTCATTGTAGGTAGGTAGGTAGGAAATTTATTTCGAGACATGTAATAACCAAAGATGATCATACATTAATGAACTGACAATAATGAAAACATTAAAAAAAAAGAAAGAAAAGTTAACAAAATAAACCAACTATACACATAGTTTTCAATATACACATCCGAAAGGGAGTGGGATCAGTCAGTTAGATGTAGCAGAAACTCTAACTCTAAAGCTAAAAGATACTGGAGACAAAATTTAAATACAGTGCATACAAGTGTTTGTGCTATTTTCACCTTTAAATTTAGACATGGTGATGCTTGTTAACAGTTGAATTGTCTGCATATTTGATCATGAAGGACTGAGCACGTCAAAACATAAGTTCAGTTAAGAAAAGGTAAAGTAAATCTTCTAATGCTTTTTTTTTTTTTTTTTACTGATGGGAACAATTAAACATTGATTTCTTTTGCCATCGCTTCATGTAATTTTAACGCCAATACCTGCCTTTCTGATTTTTTGTTTTGTTTTGTTTTATTATGACTATTTTTGTTCTCTGCTAACTGTCACTCTGCTGATTAAATTTAAAGGGTAAGTTTGTTTTTTTTCAACCTGGACCCAGGGGCGGAGCTAGACATTGTCATCATCAGGGGCTTAGCCCACAAAAAGATTAATCGTTACAAGGGTGATCCAGTACACCAAAAAAGAATAATTTAATTTACTGGTGTGGTACCAAAAATTATTCAGTATTTGACTTTATCTATATAACGTTAAACATGTCCTGCCCATGTTCTTTAAAAATCATAACACTACATTATGTTTCCATTTTTTTAATGGATAACTATTAAAGTTAAAACTCAGTCATGGTGTCACACATCTTAAAATGCTACTTTACCCAAAGTAAATATGTCCTAAAATATAATACCTTCTTCTTCTTCTTCTTCTTTTTAAAAAAAATCTGGTTCTTGTTCCACATCTGTGTTGTTCTCATTCTTACTGTCATCTTTCCCTTTATACCAATCACCCCAACATTTTTAATTTCTCAATATTTTTCAATTTTTTGTTTTTTTTCTTGTTTAGGATAAATATTCCCTATTTTTTTTTGGAAATCCCCAATTCCCTTTAGTTTTTTTCTATTTACAACTTTTAACATACACCTCATTTCCCTCATCTAAAAAAAAAACCTAACTTATTTCTTTTCTAATATCCTCATTCTTTTTTTTCTTTCTTCCTCCCCTCTCTCTCTTTTTTTCCTTATTTAAACCAAGCAAAATGAAATTTATTTTTTTTTTTAATTTTTCTTTATTTTTTTTCTCTCTCCTACCCTTTCCTCTTTTTTTTTATAACCTGATGTGCTCATGTTTTGGTATCTCAATAAAAATTTTTTATATATCTTTCCGGGCGCTTTTTTTATAACCTCCCTCCTCTCTCCTTCTCCCCCAGATGAGTTGTTTATAGAGAATTAATTTCCCTAATTGGCACACTAATTGGGATTAATAAGGTATATCTATATACTGTATATGTTCATATATATTCAAAAGTTAGTTAAATTTAATTAAAAATTTAAGGAAATGTATTGGGCTTAGCCCATTACTGTACTTGTTTCATAAACCAATGTTTAACGCACCATATTACTGTTTCAATAATTATGTTCACTCATCTTGTTGGAACAATCGCATCTGTGCTCACTGCATAACGACAAAATGACATCTGACTGTTATACGAGTTACAAGGGAAAAGTAACGGACACAGCATCGTCATTCATGACAGGTTTGTTTACATAAAAAGCGTGACCACTACCTACCAGGTGAACGTTAGATTAACGTCCTATGATGATGTGAATCAATGAGCTCGTGGGAGCTGCTGCAGGCCGGGCTGCACTGCCCACCAGTGAGCTCTTGTGAGGTTAAGTGCCAACATAAGGTGCGCACGGCCCACAAATGCCACAGGTTTGGACCAGACCAAGTTTAGAGAGGGGGGAGCCTAGTAACGACATGCAGGGTCCCCTTTTTATTATGTTTTGCATACATTGTAGTTAATGAAAACTTGTTTAATCAAATCTAAAATAATAAAAAACAGAAATAAGAAACCTCAACAAAGATCCAGGCCTTTTGAAGAATCATTCCAGGCTTAAGCCCCCTAAGCCGCCCCCCCGCTCTGTCGATGCGTGGACGTATTTTCTAGCATGAAATATGTTAATTTACTCACCCAGACAGTTTTGGTGTCATTTGAATTCCTTCAGGAGATATTTAGAGCAACTCGAGATCAGCATATGTCCACTATAATGTAAGTGATGCAGGAAACAACGCGCAGACTCAAAATAAGGCATTATCTGCCACAAACTCCCTCATTTTACCAATGTTTTGGTACGTAATATTAGTCGGACCCTCGTGTGAGCTCGAAGCGGCTTAACACAAATAAGCAACTCAACTCTGAGATAGCGTAATTTCAGGTGTGGACCAGTGATCTATAACGATTACCGGTAAAATGATCAATTGTGATAAAATTCCCAACGATTAGTAATACCATTTCAAATTTTATTTTATTGTTAAAAACGTGACTGATTACTGCACTTTGAAAAACTCTCAGTGATGCTGCTCATTGGCTGGAAAAGCAGCAGCATTCCAGTTTGCAATGTTTTATGTATGAAAACATGGTGGAAGGCAATGAAAACGCCCACATGGACGGTACTATTGGAGATTTTCCCCCTTTAAAAGTCAGTCCTTTCCAAAGGACAAAATAGACATCTAGACCGATTTTGGATATTTTTACTAATACTGGAAGGTGATTTCAATAATACCGCGATAACAGTGATAACCGTGATCATTTTGGTCACAATAACCATGATATGAAATTTTGATATCGTTACATCCCTAGGTGTGCACAAACGACCATATAGTATGTATGGCTTTGGAGGACAGGTTGCAAAAAGGAAAGAACAGTAACAAATGAAAACAAAGGAAATAAGGTAGGCTACCGAATAAAATAATGTGAACAATAAAAATAAAGACAAAATAAGAATGGGTCTCTTTACTCAGACCAGAACCTCAATGATGTAAAAGCAATGCAACTTACCACAGCGTCTACCATCATCATCATCTTTCATGACAACTGGTGAAGGTTTTGCTTTGGTAAACATGTCTATCATCTCTGAATCTTTGGCAGGATCTTTTTCTTTTTCTTTAACTGCATATTTTCTCTGGACCTCCTCTCCTCGGTTCTGACTGGTAGCTGCATCCACTGGTACACGACCAAAAATGTGTCTAAAGTATCTGATTGGGCCAGCTGGGACAGTTAAGAAAATAACCAAAGGGCAGCAGATCAATATGTTTCATGGACCGACAGTCAGGAAAGAAAGTTCTGTGCTGACTATTGAGACAAATTAATTATTCAGGCACATGGGCCAGAAAAGATGGAGGACTTTAAAGGTTCGAGCATGCCAGTCCGGTGTCAGCTGGGCCGCTGATTTACTGAGTTTTATGGATCAGTCAGAACAATAAATACACTGGCGGCCCAAAAAGACCATGTTGGCCCCACTGTGAACATGCCCGGGATGCCTGATGACCAGTCCATTTCTGCCTCGGACTAAAAGTCATTTACCAGGCACAAAACAAATCAAGCTAACTCAAATATATCGAGCCGTAAAACAGAAGAAACAAAGTGCTTCATTCTCATTTTGGCCAGCACTGTTGTTTCTACAGCTTACTTTTTGTTTATATGGAAGAAAAATGCAGTTAACCATAATGAAACCTGCAATTTAAATTAATGCAACATTTTTCTTTTTGTTCCTATAAATACATTTATTTATATGTATATTTGTTTCAACTTCTTAAATGTATGACTTATTACTGATTTGAAGGAAATAAAGTAGTAACAGACTAACTTAAATCAAGTCACTGCTGATTTATGGGTATTTGTGGGAGCTGGAATGACTCAAAGCTCATATTTTATGTTGAAGTATCATTCTTTATATGGAAGAGAGAGGCAGCTGCTTCCATGCGGGAGCGTGGAAAGGACTGACTGGGAGTGATGGAACATCATGACCAGCATGGACTGCACTTGCAGTTTTCTTTTACTTGTGTTAGGCCACTAACTCTCATCCTCATTCTTGCCTTTCTTACCCTTTCTGCTTTTTTATGCTTCCCTCTTTTCTCTTGCTTTGCTTAATGTTGCCTTTCTAAGTTATATTTTATCTTACTGTTCTTTTCATTCTTCCCACTTTGGTCATCTGATCATCCCACAAGAGGGAATTTCTTTGAAAAGCATCACATTAAAAATCTATTTCTACTAAGCTGAGGGCAGGATCGTCCGATGCATGCGCCATGAAAAAGGTTAAAGTAAAAATACCAACATTTTCCAACCTTGTTGAGTTTTGAAATATCAGAATCTGTGACTTGAGTTACTCTGCCCAGGGTTAAGAACCACATACAACCATATTCATGAAATTAGGAATTCACCGATGTCATCCATTTCCCCTGAGATTTTATGTGGAAAAATGGTATGCGTGTGTGTGTGTGTGGTGTGTCCTCTGGGCTGGCAGACAGTGCACTATACTGATAAGCAGGGTAGAGCCTATTAGCCCGTTTGGCCTGCAGCCTGAATGTCACTTGTGTTTCTGGTCACAAACCAGATCCGCAGTTGGTGGGATGCACAGTGATTCCCTTGGTGTGTCTTGTTATATTTCGTTACCTCCAGTCTTCAGTCATAAACCTGCTGTCTTATCACCATCATCTATCGTCATCCAGTCCTTCTTCTTCTTGTGTGTGTTTGTGTTTGCCTCTCGTAAACTACTAAGACTTTGTCATCTTTCTGGGAAATAAAGCTTTAATGTTTTAATTTACATCTAGAATTAGAAATAAATGAGAAATATGAAGACTGAACCTTTATTTTTTAATCCTCTTTTTACTTCTCATCTTCTGTTGTTAATTTTTTTAATCGATGTCTTTTGCATAAATAGGCAAGTGTTTTTACATGCATATGTTTACATTTATGACTGCTTTTGGTCCTGAAACCCTCTTATATTTTGCTCATAAACTATATAGCACTGTGTTTGATGAGTAACTCAACATTTCTCTGGCTTCTTTTATTCTTCCCCCAGATTTCAGGGTCAGGACATTATGCCATCGCTGTTGATTATGATTATATAGGCCCATTGTGGGGCCTGAGGTATACAATTACTTCAAAACTCCAAGCAGAGAGGGCAACGTGGTGCCTTTCAGTTTGGCATTAATGGGCTATCTCAGTTAAAAGCATCGTAGGGGTATTGATCCACTCATGGAAGTCTCAAAAGATGAATATGTGCATTTATCAAATCACCGAACTCTAATAATATAAAAAAAAAAAAATGTGAACCACAAAATATTATGGTAATATTCCAGAGCTGCGTGCTCCACAGTCCGGCTCTGCAAGTCCAAGATGTCTTTAATTGATCATTTCAAGCACCACTAGTGAACTCTGGCAGAATTTCTCATGAGGCACTTCCTAATGATGGCTAATTTGGCCTCCGTCTTGTATACTGTCTCTCTTTACAACTCTTTCTGACAGGTAAAAATTAGTCTGATGTTGACTCTTGTCTTATCTCTTTCTTTCTTTCTTTCTTTCTTTCTTTCTTTCTTTCTTTCTTTCTTTCTTTCTTTCTTTCTTTCTTTCTTTCTTTCTTTCTTTCTTTCTTTCTTTCTTTCTTTCCCCCTTCCTTCCTTCCTTCCTTCCTTCCTTTGCTTCTCCTAATAACGGCCTCTTTGGTTACTTTGCTGAAACAGCCACAGTCTAATATCTTGTTGTTTCATTAGCTGGTAAGCCCTGTGTTCAAACTATTTTTTTTTTTTTTATGTTATTTTTCCTGGGGTTTTTTTTTTTTTTTTGGTTTGTTTGTTTGTTTGTTTGTTTTTTTTAAGAAATTGTGGTATTTCTTCGCTGTATTTCTCAAGAGTCTCAAGAGAAAAATTACCAATCGTTTGAAGCTCATCTGTATTTTACTGATGATGACTTTGTGCAGTGTTTATAACGCTGCAAATGTTTTTCTGCCATTTCTTGGCTTTTAGTCTCATGTGGGAACATTGATGTCGCGTAATCTGGATGAATGTGATTTTTAAAGAACATCTTTCAGGTTGAATTTTCCACAATTAGCAGTTTTCAAAATGTCGTCGCATGAAGAAAAGGTTTTGCAAATGTTTTTATATGTAGTTAAACTTAATTTGGCTCGCTAGCAATGCATTGGTTCAAAAAACGTGACTCTTTGAACCACGTGGCGCATCACGCCATTTCAGGTAAACAAGTCTGAAAGCGAGAAGGGTCTATCTGCGGCTCGCAAGACAGAGGCGTGTTGTAGAGTGACGTTACTCGACGACACGCCCAGCAGGCCAATGAGAGCACGATAAAATCTAGCCCTACCCCTGACCCTTCCCCTAAACCTAACCAGATCCACCCACAATGTGACACGCCCACTATAGGACACGCCCACTATAGGACACGCCCACTATATGACAAGGAGTGTTAAGGAGGCTGTTCGGCACCGGGGTGACCGTGAAGCTTGCCGTCGCTTCACCAGTGAGGGAGACGCTTCGCTGCTGTGTGATCCAGGAAAAGAGGACAGATAAAACCAGGAATGGTGGTGAGATCTTCTTTATGCAGCAATCTCCTGAATCCCAAACACTCCTCGGACCACTTTTGCTTATTTAATCCGTTGCTCCACTGGTTTAAAGATCATCTAAGGCCAGTTAACTTTCACTGTGCTGCTCTTCACTCCAACTATGCAGCACATGCTCAGTACGAGTCTGAAGCCAGCAGCAGCAGCTCTGCCCCAAACGCCCTCACAGCGGTCATAGGATTTCAGACAAGTTTTTAATCCTTGCAACCCAGATCTCTTAAATAAGTGCAGTGAAACACAAACAGCTGACTGTTGGACACAAGTTGGAACCGCGACTTAACGAGGCTGCGTTTTGCCGCGACATTATCTGCAACAAAACCCCTTACTTTCATCAATACTTAAAGTAGAATGAACGAACGAATGAGTACTATTGTCCTGTGAGTTCAGATTTAGTTTTCCGTTAGTTATGAGGGTGAACTACACACTTTCCGAGCGTGCATTTACGATGCGCGCTTCCGTAGTACAGCTGAGAGGAGCAGCTCATTACCCAGGCAACAACAAAAACACAATTTGCGAAACTCTGGACTCACAGGACAATAGTACTCATTTATTTGTTCATTCTACTTAAAGAATTGATGAAATCAAGGAGTGTTGCTGCAGATAATGTCTTATATAGTGACTGCCCCGTCTCTGCCATGATACTGGACGTTCACCGAAGGGCGACTAATATCCTCCAAAGGACTCAAAGTGATGCAGAAACTTTACCGGTGAGTAAATGCAGGTATATGTTCCTAGAAATAAGGTCCAGGTTGAAAAAAAAGAAAGTTATCCTTTAAAGTATTGATGAAAGTAAGGGGTTTTGCTGCAGATAATGCCTTATAGAGACTTTCATTCTGCCCCCTTCACTCCCATTATATGGATAAACGTGGATCTATGACTAATCTAAATATCATATGAAGGAGTCAGAGTGACACCAAAATTTTAACGGTGAGTAAATGCACCTACAAATTCCTGGAAATAAAGTCAAGGATTTAAAAAAAAAAGAAAGTTTTCTTTTAAAGCTGACAGCGCAGAAATGAGTCTCTTCACTATTAGTTCCTTGTGATCTCATTCAAGCTTTAATTCCGTGATAAGAATATGGCAGGAAAATCAGTCTTTAGATGAAATGAAAGATAACTGTTCAACAGTCAGGGAATTACCAAAGTTAACAAAGCCACTGAAGTGCTCCTCATACATAGCAGTAAATTGCACATTGCTCACATGCTCTTTTCTTACTGTAGTTCTCTTTTTTTCCCAATATTTTACCTTGGTTTGATTTTTGTTTGATTATTTTTGATGACAGCCTCTTTGCTTGATTTAATTGCCCCAGGAGGAGCAATAAAGTTGCTGGAAATTGAATTGAAACTGTGTTTATGGTTGCAACATACCAGAAAATAGATATAAAGCCAACTCTAAAGCTTTAAAAACTTGTATTTCAAATAAATGCATGCATATATTTGCATTTAACTTTGAACCTGACTCTATTCTCTGCTTCTTATGAGTGCTGGCAAGCTGCATAAAAACAAGCAATACTCAAAATGGAGCTAAAATGAGTTTCTCATAAAAGGCAATAAGAGCGAAAACAGGGTGACTTCTTTTCAGCAGCAGAGTCCCTCAGGTAATATTATAAACACATCATTTTACACTTATTTTCTTCTTAACCAAGAGAACACAAGTGACAGGTTTTGTTTATCTTTTTATTGATCAGGGAAAAATATCAGAGGCGCTTTTTTTCAGAGCAAGATAGGTAATTTAAGATGGTTTAAGGGGACATTGATGCTTTCGCCTCTACTTTGAGAAATTCTTACATTCATGAGAGTATTCACCCTCATGAGAAAATGGGTAAGTCCTTGTGGTTGCATTGTGTTTCCTTTCATTCATTCTTAAGGTGTTTGAATGCTTTCAACAAATAATGCAATTCAAGAAACAAACATACACTGACAAATATGATTTCATTTGATTTAAAATCTCCTTTTTTGATTTTATGAACGAATGACTTACATTTTTAAGTAAATTTGGTTGAATAGAGAAACAGGTAAATGTTATTTTTTCCCTTATGCCAATCATTGGTTGTTTTCTGTAATTATTGTGACTTTTTTTTTTTTCATACAGATCTGCAGCAGTGGACAATCCCAGTGCCAAAAAGTAAAAATCCTGCCATGTTTTTGGATCTGCGTGTACATTTGAAACAGGTGTTTTTACTAACACGCTCATCTACCTACAAAGGAGCTGTGCTAATTAAATTCAGCTGGTTTAGTGATTGGTTGGAACAACCGCTAGACAGGATTTTTACTTTCTGGACAAGGGATGTCCACCTCTGCAGATCCGGATGCTAAAACGATTACCAGCTATTTCTGTTTACTTGTGGTGTCTGACAGTAGTGGTAGCTTTATGTGCCTTAGTTTTATTCTGCAAAGTATAACAGTTCTTCCAACACTGTGGGGGCTGGTGGATTTCCTGCCTGGGAGCCTTTAACACATTTCTATGATGAGACTACTGGTCCAAGTGGATGTGTGATTCCTTTTTTATAATCAGCTCACCAAAATTCTACAATCAGTACCCTGTGTTTCACAAACCTTAATATGCTAGAATAGCAGAACATTTTCAGATAATATAAACATAATGTAGACATAGCTTATAGCATATGTTGCTCTAAAATAGCAGTGTGTTTTCAGATGTGCAGGTTTTAGAGGCACTATGCAGCCCCTCAATGTGGGCTTTGATTTGAATGTTTAAGACAAATTGGATGAACCCTGTCCTCTTTTTCTTGAGGATTGCTCATAAAATGAAGATTTCTGAATAATTTTCCACTTTGTCTCAGCCTATTTTAAATGTGCTTCAGTCCAGAGAAGTTAATAGGTTATGTTCACATTTGGCCTCTTCTTTGCATGAAAGAGCTTTGATCTGTATTTGTCGCTTGAGTCTTTTCAAGGAGAAAGCTACCAGTTTAATTCCTCCCAACCAGTAGGTCTCACAAGCTCATTCTCACTCCAACCTTAAACTAGATCCGATACCATTTCATTCCCCCAGTCCTGATACTTGTGCTGTGGCGATCGGCTGATACGATACCACTATGTTATAAGAAATATATATCACATTACACCTGCATGATATGAATATCATTGTAGTACGGCCTGGTTCAGTTTTGAATCTTTGTCAAACATCAATGGATACAGCAAATTGAAGCCATGTATCTTTAAATGCAGTCTTACAGCCTTGTTGGAGGGAGAATCCAGTGTGAAATACTGCCACACTGCCGATATGATTACTAGCAAGCTCCTTGTCTAACAGGTCCTCACCCCTCTAAAACAGTAGGCTTGGGATGGCAGCACAGCGCAACTGTTTTGAGAGTGGCAAAGAAGTAAGCTCATTGGCTGATACCAATACCAGCATTTTCTGCAGTTTCAGACACATTTCCGATACTTGTATTTGAATCAAAACAACTACCTTCAACTATATCGGTTGCCATGTGTGCCCAGTACCGTAGGTGGACTGAAAACACATCTGAATCATTTCACACAAACTCACCTGCAGACAAACTCAACAAACCTGCTGCAACACGCCTCTGCCAAGTTACAGTAGCTGCTGACTAGTTAACCCCATAACCCAGAGTCACGTTTTTGCATCAAACCGTTTCTGTCACAGTGACAAGTAGGGTGTCCACCTTTCAGTAAAAAAAATAAGGGACACCCATGGCAGCTCATTGGGGCCATGACCACCACGAGCCTGATACCAGAGATGTGGGGCACCCACAACAGTGCTTTATTTTGTGCCAGTGCTTTTAGGAAAGGGGTGATCAATAAAGCAATTGGTCACATTTAAATCTTGAAATGCTGCAATGAACACATTGTTTTTGAAACATTGTTGCATAGAAAGTGCTGTTATTTAGGCAACATACTGTATGTTGTAATGTCATCCATCTCTATTTAAAATACAGTGAGAAAAATGTATAACAAAGTGCCATATGCACAAAACTTAGTCATTGCATTATCAATAAAACCTGGTGAATGGGCTGCTTGCACTTCCCCCTCCCCCCACACCCAAAGAAGCTTTTTTTATTTTTTTTTTTTTTTTTTGTTTGTGAGGGCCCCAAAAGATGTGGAAAAATTTACTTTTAAATATCTAACTTGCGTAACTTAGAGTGGGGGATGATACATTAATTAAACTGAAATTTTTTTTTTTTTTCTTCCTCTTATGACTTGAAAGAAAGTCAGGTCATCCAAACAGTTAAACCATACGAATAAAAGAATTTGTGTAGTGATAACTGAACACTGTATTCCTCAAAATAAACATTTTGACACAGAATACACAGAAAGCTAAACATTTTTTTCTATCAAGGAAATGTGTCTGTATTCTAATAATAATCTTGTAACAATATTTATCTATCTATCAACTGTTAATTCATTAGTAACCTATGATTTGTTGTTTAAATAAACATATATAATATATTTATATTGGCTACTACTATCGGATACTGTATATATTAAATTAATAATTATTCATTCAACTTTTACAAGGTCAACATCTTTTTTTTTTTTTTTTTTTTTCTTACTTGTCCTGTCCAGCATCGAAGCAAGCAGAATGGAAATCTGATTGCTTTATTCTGTTGAACAGTTTTGCTTTACCAAGCGGAGCTTTATGAACATAAGGCTCCACTTGATATCATGTTTATTCATTTTATTTCTTTATTTAAACATTTGTCTATTACACCATTCCATTTCATACTGCTGGGCCTGACAAGGGAGAAATGAAAGTTAACAGAGGTAATGATAGAAAGTGAAACAGAGAGAAAGGAGTAAGGAAGAGGAAGAGAGAGAGGAGAGAAAACATGAATCCACTTACACAGTTCACTGGTACATCTGTACAGCGATCCCTAAACAACCAAGTTCTCTGTTGGAAAACAAAACAAGCAATCCCCTACAGGAGGACCTGCAGGTGGCTTAAATATCCTCAGATCATACAAACACACGCAGAACTACGCAGAGAAGAGGTACAACCTAGTCAGCGCAATGGGAAGTAGAGAAGAGGTACAACCTAGTCATCGCAATGGGAAGCAGTGTCACAGTGTCAACATGCATAATAAAGGGTGCTCCGTGGTGATACAGTCATGCAGATGCAGCCTCGTCTCTGCAAGGGGGAGGAAGTCCGCAAGGCTCACGACCCAGGCCCCCAGCAGCCACCCAGAGGCCCAGATCCCAGCTACCCCCCCCCCCCAAAGAGCGGACATGCATCCCCCGAAGGGCGGCAAAAGGCGGCCCCAGCCGGAGCCCCCCGCAGTCTGGGGGCCCAGGCCCCAGCGGACCAAGACCAGCAGCTGCCGACCCCACCGGGCGCCGGGGCGTCCCCCGGAGCGGAGACAGCGCCGGGCCCAGGGCCCAAGCGCCCAGGAGCAGCCACCCCCCCCCGGACCCGGGCGGCCCAACCGAAACCCAGGAGGACCGGACCCCCCAGACGACGCCCCCCCAGGGCAGGCCAGCCCACACCCCAACGTCCCTGCCCCACACACCTGACACCAGGGCGCCACCACCTCTACCACCCCCTACCCCGCCACCACGCTCACACACACACTCCCCACCCACCTACCCCAACACTAGGGCTGAAAGATATACCGTCACCGCCCCCACATCGAGACACAGGCACCCAAGACATCAACACCGCAAGAGCAACCACACACAAGATACAGATCCCCCTGCGCCCGCCCCGCATACAAAGCCCCGGAAGCCACAAACAAAACCGCACCCCCCACCAAAGCGCCCGGCCCCCAACCAACCCGCAGCCACACCGCACCACACCGACACCGAGATGCCCGGCACGAACACCGAGATACGAACCTCCGCCCACACCGCCCAGCCCTACCCAACACCTCCATGTATCCCCCCCACACACACATACACCCACCCACTCCGCTCTCCGACCTTAGGTCAACATCTTAAACTATCAATCAACTAACCAAACTACCTAAACTATGCTCTGACATCTTCTGGAAAAAACACAACCAGATAAAAACTGAACTGAACGACACGTGATGTCATGACTGATTCAGTCTCAGGAGATGAGGGGATGAAGATGCGACGTTCACGTTTACGTTGTCATGGTTCTCACGTGCCTGCAGTGTTTTTTTCGGATGCGTGTGATGACGTCTGATGTCAGACAGTCCACCGCGCGCCACAGAAAACGCTCGCCGACATATTTTACAGTTCCCCTCATCATTTCCACCGACGCTGTCCAGCCAAGGACGGTCCTGTTCCCACTCAGGTGTTTTCTTTAGCAAGCATTTTCGCTTTTGAGAACATGCTGGAGTATCAGATGTGGACATTTTAAAAGGCGCGGGTTCTGAGAGGAGCGAACGTGACAGCAGCACAGGCAGGCGCACAGGAACAGACACACATGACCGGAAGAAGGATCCTGAGATCCTACTGTTTCTTTGCTGGCTTTAAAAATTATTTGTTTTATTTTGGCTTATTATTGTTAAATTTAATGTCTATTTGAGTGTGACAGATGTGTATTGAACATTTATGAAAATACGGGACAAATGGTGTCCCGTATTGAACCAATACTGGACGCAACATTTAACTGCCAATTAAAGGACGATTCCGTATTTTACGGGACGGGTGGCAACCCTAGTGACAAGTTAGATAGCTTATGTATTCCACATTTGATGGTTGGGGCATATTCATTACGTTCCTAGAAACCTTTTGCAAGCACCTTTAATCCAGTCAGACCAGTTAGAGTGGGGACAACATCCAGTCAAACGAAGTGGGTTCTTCCTGTTTTGAAACGTGCTAAACAAGAGCTGTTTGGAAAGTTGGGGAAACTGTCACATATAAGGTGAGTTTTGCTTTGGGGTGTGATGATATCGAAATTTCATATCACGGTTATTGTGACCAAAATGATCATGGTTATCATTGTGATTTGTTATCGAAATGCCCCCCCCTTTGGCCCTTTTGCTTCCCTCAGTCGGCACCAATGCTCAAAAGCTTTATTGATGTTCACCCTCATCCTGCTTCATTTTTGGTCCACTTGAATTGGAGAAATGTAACACAAAATTACAAAATGACAAAATGGCACTAGCCATTACTACAGAGCTATTGATCTGACAACTCCTGAGCTCAGCCTTATGTGACATCAGTCAGTGCTACTGGTGCAGAATCATTTCGTGTAGAAGCTGGCATCGTTGCCAGATGTAAATATTCATATATTTTGGACCTGTCAAAATTTATAAAACAATTATTTATTTACAATTTTTCCAGTGAAATTAATACTTTTGTTCTGTACCCTGCCAGATGTGCTTTGGAAGTGTTATTTTTGAAAAATTAAATGTGATGTATGACCTTTAAATCCCTTTTCCAATGTTTTATGAGGCATGTTGTTGCCATCAAATTTCAAGTTGTGCTAAAAAAAATTTTATAAAGAAGTAAGAAGCTTTCAACATTTGATCTATTTCTATTCTCGACTGCAAATACAAAATTGGATTCCAAGTTTTTGCAAATCATTACACTTTTCTCTTATTTACAATTTACACAGTATCCTTTTTTCAAGGAGGGTTGTTTTTTTTAAGGTTTCCCTGGTGCCTGGCTGAAAAGCAACTATTCAGGCTGTAATTGTGATTTAAACTTGAGCACAAGAAAACAGATTTTTGCTTATGGCATTCAATCAATACATTCATTGCAAAATGATTTTGAAACCAGAAGATTTCCGAAAGTAATGCCATATTTATTTCTCTTATAAAGCTCTCTGAGATGCTCCTGAATAGCACTCATCACACCGTTACTCCAACTTGTAAACATTCTAGGTGGAACCAGGCTTCCCTCTGTTGATCAGACTGAAGGTATTCCAATAGGGAGGGTAGGGGTTGTATTCTCAAGGGGGCTCATTAGTTTTCTCATACTGCTGGTTGAGAGACATTGGAGGAAAATCTGAACCACTGTGGGATTTGATTTTATATTCCATTAGGGTGACTGGGGAGAGTTAACAGGAAGCTGAAATATTTCTTTGATTACGGTGATAAAACTAGAAATTCTAATTGTACTTATAAATAGGACTGGGTAATTATTCTACATCATACCTAACTTTTGATTGTGAATGTAATGCATAATGCTATATTGAATGTATTCTTAACAGAATTCCAGAACAGAAAATGTAAAGACTGATCATTTACTTTCAGCGTGTCTAAAAATGCTAAAGACCATAAAAAATAGCATTTCCATACTATTTTTTCCACTTTTCTTGAAAAATATGAAAGGAAGAATATTCAAAAATAGAAATTAGAGCAGACAAAAGACATCACCATGTAACCTCACTGGGAAGATCAAGCTGAGACGTTCAATTTGAGACAACAATGGCAATATATCTGAATTAGAAACTTTACTAATAAACACAATAATCTGGAAATCTCCATCTGTTCATTCTTTGCTTTCAGTAACAAGCACTTTACTAATCTATTTCATAGGACATCTTTACAGAAGTAAACATCTGTTTTGCAACAGCCTTATTTTAATTATTATTTACTGGACAAACTGATTAATCCAGGTGTGTCTGGTCATTGTTGTCGTGGTTACTGAGGTCAGACACACCTAGATTAATCAATTTCACCAGCAATGACAGGCAGGAATCAAAGGAGCTGGCATAAGTTCAGGAAGTAGTGGAGTTGGGCATAGAGCCCGTTATGATGGGATGTTTGATTGATGTATTAACTGGCCTTTAGAACATCTTGGAACAGATCCTGACAGGGCTTGCAACAAGATAATGCTTGAAAAGGCGATCAACTCCAGCCATCTATAGTTAAGCTGCAGTTAAGAGAAATTTGGGAATTTTGTGAGTGCTGCTATAGCTTGCAGGGTAGGAGCTTTACGCTCTTGCATACAGTATAATGTGCTCCAAGAGTGTAATTTGTGTCTTTGCATAAGACACATTGTGCAGAAGAGGGGAGGGAAGTTTAATCAATCCTGTGAAAAGAGCTGTAAATTTATGGTTTTTTTAAAAAGTACTATTGCTTGCTCTCTCTCTCTCTCTCTCTCTCTCTCTCTCTCTCTGGCGGTTTGACTAAAGCGTGTCAAAGAGATCACGTCAAGACCACAGGAAATTAGCTCAGTAATTTTCCTCTGATGTCAATCATTTGAAAAGTCAATTGACAAGGTTTGAATTTTAAATCTGACAAAACATGGGATTTTGAAAAAAAGTACAGGTATTGCATAAATCTAATATAAATCATCCTGATCTGTTTATTTTTCTAGTTTTTGCTTCACTTTCCTTCTGTAGCAACTTTCTTCCTAAGTAAGACTTTCAGCCTCCTCTAAGACATTGTGAAATGAGATCACAGCTGTTGTGTGTCTGCGACTTGAACTTGTGAATGCGTTGAATAGGAATTAGTCTTTGATATCTTCGCTCTTTGATCAGTATTAATGTGGGTGCTGTGCTCTTGCTCCTGCTGCGTTGTTGCAGAGACAATAGCTAGTCTACAACAAACTGCATCTTCAATGTTTTCCAGCTGCACTGGCAACAATTTTTAATGACGGAAATAGAAGTCTAACATTGAAATGTTCTTATTGTACTGACAAAGATCAGGTTGAGGTCAACAAGTGCAGCAAATAAAATCAGAATTTGTTCAATTCTATGTGTTAAACAGCGTTCAAATATATATATATACAGGGGGAAAAACTGGCATGGCTTGTAAGGACAGGACACAAATGCCAGCATTTCAGGCCCAGTTTTAATGAAACTACAATGAAAGATGATGCAAGTTGTTAGCTGTTGGTCCAAAGCCTGCATCATAAATGCTAAACATGGTGCACATAGCTTGGTTGTTTTCTTGCCTTCAGCTTGTTCCTGTGCAGCTCGCCTACCCGTTTCCCTTTGGGTTTACTAGGGACAGAAAGCTGAAAGCAGAATCCTTTGTTTGTTTGGTGTCTTTCTCACGTGTGAAGAAAACAAGGCTTTGATTCATACACGCACAGAAGCAGCTAATTTCCTTTGTATATTTCTTGTAGTTGTACTTTAATTGAATTTTTCTGGACTACAGAAAAAAAAAACACCCTTCATATTCCATTCCTCATCACTGAAACATCTCTGAAACTTTTTATAAGAATTAGCATAATTCAGTTTGATTTCACACTTCCAAACTGTTTTCTAAACTTATCACATGACCAAAGGGTGAAGTCTTAATGGAGTATAGCAGCTGCTGTTCCACTAACAAATCACACGTAGGAATGGAGTATCTTTCCCTGCTGCATGCACCAGACAAATTCTCTGTTCAAAAGTGAAAAGAAGAGAAATAACTTATTGTTTATTTCGGAATCAGGGTGAGCTATGAGATTATAAATGTTGCACTTTAAGCTTCGAACTCATCAAATTAAAGGTCAACCTACCCTTGTTTCATGAGTTCAAGCATCTATGAATTGCTGTAGCTCATGAAATGAGCTGACCAGCTGCTTGCATGGCATTTCCATCCCCATGAATGTCTTGAGTGTGTGCTTGAGTTATATTTCCATTAAGTTGATGCTACATAATTCCATTCTTTGGCGAAACAAGTGCAGATTTAGTTTATTTTGATTTGGTGTACATCTGAGCACCTGTTGACATATTTTCCAATATGAGCGTTTTACATGCCAAACTTGACACATAGTTGTGGCATTAAACTTTATCACCTTCTCAGCAGCACACTGAATATTTAGAGCTATATCTATGTATTCATATAAATCAGATAGTATCTGCCAAAGAGGTCGCCATAAATACTGGATAGAATTGAGATGAGCTTCACTGTGGGATAGGGAACCCCATCTCTTATTAACTTCTTCTCTTTTTCTTTCCAACTGAGAATATGTCTTCTCCTCCTCTTTACACCTCTGTCAGTTTGTTTCTATTCTGCTGTGTATAGATTTCCATTTTGTAAACTTTCACTTACTAATAAGTCACTGAAAATGTCTTCTCGTCTCATCATTCACTCTTAGTCATCATTTCTCCTTGTTCTTCACATCCCTCTGTTCTCACCTTTCAGTGAAACTCAATACATCTGTCCACTGATTGAAGAACAAAATAGGGGGATCATAAGAAAAATATGAGACATGTAAATCCAATTAGTGTCCAGTTAATATTAATCTAAGCAATAAAGCTAAATTAAAAGATGTATCACAGCATGTTCACATGTCCTACAGTCTTCATTCATTAAAAAGGTGAAGCATATTTTTTGGCTATGGTGGATTCCCTGAGTGTTTGTGTTTATTTATCTATCAGTACAGCAGCATTTCCTGAAAATTAATGGGCACTTTAGATTCTAATGACATTTGTGTATGACTGTGCTGAAAATGTAAACCTGACTTGTCCAAAAAAAATTGCAAAATCATGTTGAAAAAAATTGTATGCTTTGATGAGTCAAATGCAAACCTAAAACCATTATTATTCAGAGATCAAATAGATCTACACTACTGCTCAAAAGTCACTTCTCCCATTAAATCCAATGGGAGAAGTTATCCCCATCTTGACATAATAATTATATATATATGTGTGTGTGTGTGTGTGTGTGTGTGTGTGTGTGTGTGTGTATGTAGGTGTGTTTGTGTGTATAAAATGTATATAAATCATGACATTGCTTTTAAATTGTGGTTTAACAGAAATATTAAAAACAGACAAAAACAGACAAGCATGATGTGGCTTCTAAACTAAAGTGTTTTTTGAACAACTCTTTGAGGCAATCACTGCAATCGAGTGTTTTTTGCAATGTTCAGACTTCCACACCTGTTGACAGGTATTTTGGCGCACTGTTCATCAGCAAAGTCCTTTAATTAGTCTGAGACAGTTTTGTTTGTTTTCTTTTTTATATTCTTTTCAACCACAATTCAAAAACAATATTCTGTTTCACTAAGTTATAGATTTTTTTTTTTATTGTTACTTTTTTAAGTTTCTTTTCATTTGAATAACTATTCTGAATTTATAAATTTGAGGATGAAACGATCCCAAACTTTTAAGCGGTTGTGTATTGGCACTTGTTCAGCTGGATTTGTCCTTCCTAGGATTTTTGTGCTTGATGTTATGCAGCTTTTCATCCCTATATCAGAGAATCCAAACGGGACAAGGACTGCAGTGAGTTACGTACCGGTGTGAGTGGTTACAGCGCTGCATTAGTATCATAATTTGACCATAGCAGACATAATCGCATCCCAGATTTACTGTAAGTGTTTTGTTTGTTTTTATTATTTAAAGGGGAAAGCACTGAATATGAAATCCCTGTTCTTATTCAGTCTTTCTCTCTGCATGTATTCAGTTCTATTCTTCATGTGTTCAGGGTTTCACCCAAGGTCTGAATCTCTGTCCTTCAGCTCTTCATTCGCCTCGACTGGCATTTAAATGCCCCCTGAAATGTATGCTTGTAGCATGCCACAGTTATTTTGCAGACATATGACAATGTGCAAGTGCTCCTACAATCCAGGAAATGAAAACTGTGACAGAAGGATGTAAAAGATTATCTAGTTTGTAGATTTGGCACCTGCATGCTTCCTTATAAAGTCTACTTATTCTTGATCCTGTGCTACTCTTAAAGGTCCCATGATGACAACAAATTTCACTTTTCCGGAGTTTTGGTGGTATAATATGATCTGTTGTGCAGTGATGAGGCCATGTGAATGTCAAGAACGAGTATCAAAGTCCCTGTTCATGGGCCGCCAGCTTTGTGTCTTTGTTCAAAAACAGTTAAATCAGACAGCAGCTTATCATTCTACATACTTCATGTTCTCCAATTAAAGCACACTTTCAAGATACTCCACTCTCTTCCCCCCCCTTTGCTCCACTCGGGTAACTTCAGGTCAGGGTTTTTGAACAGATGCGTTTTTAAATCTTCTGAAGCAACACTGAAGGAAGTGACCATAGCGTTGTCATACCTGTAAGTTTATATTTTTTAAATGCTGTCTTGTCTGAAGTGCCCATGATGCTAACAGATCTGCCTCTTAGCAAACAAACGGCTACCGCTAGCTAGCGCCAAGTTGACCTAGTTTCTCTAAATAAGAGAAATGATATTAAATGATATTCAAATGATATTAAATCTACTTGGAACATTATCAACAACTTATTGAACCGAAAGAAATCAGCAGTTGCTTTACCAACTCTGATGCACGGGAATACTGGGACGTTTTCTAACCCCGAAGAAATAGTAAATGGTTTCAATGACTTTTTTGTTAATGTTACCAATGTCTTGGCAACCTGTTTTCCAGATTCCAGTGATGACCCTTGTAGTTATATTAAAGGGCAATACCCTCCCATCAAAATTTTTGATCCTCCAACTACAGAAGAGGTCTATAACATCATCATGGACTTGAAGAACTCGGCCCCTGGCCACGATGGCATTAGGAGTGCTTTGATTAAAGAAACCATTGACCACTTAATTCTTCCTCTAACCCACATTCTTTCATTATCATTACAGTCTGGTAATATCCCACATGATTTAAAAATAGCAAAAGTCACTCCTATTTATAAAACTGGAGATATTAATGACTTTGGCAATTATCGACCTATATCTGTCCTACCATGCATTTCTAAACTATTGGAAAAATTAGTTTATTCAAGATTGTTGAAGCACTTGGAAGAAAATGATATTTTGTATGATCACCAGTACGGATTTCGAAAAAAACATTCTACTGAGCATGCATTACTTCAGTTAACCAATACTATTTCAACTGCAATGGACCAGGGTAAATTTGTCCTTGGGGTCTTCCTAGACTTAACCAAGGCATTTGATACTGTCGACCACAGTATCTTAATGGCCAAATTGAATAGATACGGTGTGGAGGATATTGCCCTTCAGTGGTTTAATAATTATTTATGCAATAGAGAACAATATGTGTCATCAAATGGCTACTCCTCTTCGAAGTCTAGAATCTCACATGGGGTACCCCAAGGCTCAATTTTGGGCCCTTTATTATTCTTGATATATATTAATGATCTGGTTTCATCTTGCAAACATCTTCTTCCTTTATTATTTGCAGATGATACTAATCTCATAGCAACCCATAATGATTTTAGGTATTTGATTGATAGTGTGAATGATGATCTATCCTCAATCTCCAAGTGGTTCCAGTTAAATAAACTAACACTTAATCTGAAGAAGAGTAACTTTGTAATCTTTTGCAACATTAACAAGCCTTATCCTAAAGAACAAGCAAAATTATATATAAATACAATAGAAATCCTTCAAGTTAAAACTACTAAATTTTTAGGAGTTTTAATTGATGAAAGACTTGATTGGACAAAACATATAGCTCTTGTTAGCAAAAGAACAACAAAGGCATTGGGGATATTAAGAAAAGTCTGTCCATTAATTCATTACGCTGCCCATCTGACGCTGTATTACACTTTTTTATTCCCGTATCTGAATTATTGCAACATGGTTTGGGCAGCTACATATTCAACTTCTCTCAAGAAACTATGTATTATTCAGAAGAGGTTCTTAAGATTTATATCACGTTCAAATAGATATGCTCCATCTACACCATTATTTTTAAGATATTCCATTTTACCGATACATAAACTAAATAACTACCAGATTTGTCTGTTTATTCACAAATTTATTTACAGAAATCAAGATCTCCCTGTTACTTTTCAGAACTTTTTTATTTCCACTTATACTGTACATTCTCACCATACTAGACATAGTGATTATCCCACTCTATATTTACCTTTTTCCCGTACATCCCACCACCAGTATAATATGTCCTACAGAGGACCTATGATTTGGAATGGACTGCCTCCTTCTCTAAGATCCATATCTTCTTATGCACTTTTTAAAAAGCATTTAAAAATGTATATTAGCTATTCTTGATTTTCTTTTCCTCTTGCTTTTTATCCTTGTTCCCGTCATTATTATTTCTATTGCCAACTGAATGTTAATTTTGAATGCATTTTGGTTTTTTAGGTTTGTTTTTTTGTTTCGTCTTTTCCTTTTGTCTATTGTATGATTATCAGCCAGTGGAACATGTTGTGCTGTAGTTACTGATGGGAGTGGAACATATGTACAAGCCAATCGGCTTCGTTCCCTCCCTGCACCATTTGTTATACATGTGTGTGCTAAACAATAAATCAAATCAAATCAAATCAAGGTTATAGCCAAATAAGGTTGTAGTCAATCAAAAATTAAGTCAACTCGTAGGGCTTTAACTCTGAACTTTGTTATTTGAATATAATTTGAACATTAAAAAATATATATATATTCAAATGAATATTAGGCCGCCATTAATATTCAAACCTATAGGTATTATTTTTGTTAATGTGTTTGCTTGTAAACATTGTTTTTAATGGCGGTTATGCACTGCACTATCTAGTGAACTTCTGGTTCAGCCAGTAAGAGCATTTCCCATTGCTACACTGAGATAAAGGAATGAGATATTGCTTATAATCAAGACTACAGATAGGATATTAACATACAATAGTATAGTGTAGTATAGGCTAATATAATAGCAGTGGGAGATAAAGCCATTTTACAAGTTTAAGCGACATGAAGAGACAACCTCTTGAGGTAAATATAATCTTACAGTCAGTTTTTACACATTTCCCTAGGATGATCAGTTACGAAGGAGATGGATTGTGAACATCAGAAGGGAAAACTTTATCATCTCTCATTACATCGTGTCTGAAGTCAACACTTTAGAGTCTCGGACGTCACAGAGTCGAGTGAGGGAGAAGGAGGGAGGCTGAAACCCAGCAGCATTCTGGTTTTATTTAATCTCTTGGTGAGAGAAGACTGTGCATGGGAATATACTGCTAGACCGGAGAAGGTGGAAACTGAAGAAGCAGTCTGATCCAATGTTGTCGGAAATAGAAAAAGATAAGTAGTAGTGACTTATTAGCAAATAAAGCTCATACTAACCTAAGAAAACACAATATAAGTAGCAATGATTTATTTTAAAAAACAGTACAAATACATTTCTGTGTTAAAGTTGAGCTTAATATTCGTTCTTACTACACAGTGTCTTAATCAGACTAACATTTATTTATGCACAACTTCATTTTGGTGCCAAATCTTATTGAAGGCATTTAATGGTCAAAACGTTATTAATAAATGTTCGAATATATCCATATTAAAAAACAAATTAACTTCAAATTTGATTTCTGGGCAACAGTCAAAGCCCTAAAACTTGGTCTCCAAGCAGATCATATCATTACCGTACCCAACCCTTTTACTGAGGAGAGAAATCTGGCGTACCAAAATTGGCGTATTTTTCTTTGGAGAATTAGTAGCAACATCAACTACATGAGATAGTTTATATTGCTATGTCATCTTACCTTTTAATGGTGTTGAACACTATTTCAAAGATAAAGCATTTGAATATTGTTAGTACATTAGTGGTGTTCGTAACCACTCCTACTGCATCTGCACTGAGTTGATTGCAGCTGGAACTTGGGTTTATAACTTGGGCTCTTTAGTCTTGAGTACTAACTTTGAAGTTTCTGCATTGTATCTAATAACCATTAACAGCTCTTGATAATAGGGCTTTCTAACTTCAATATCCAGAAGTCATGTAGGTGAGCATTTGCAGAAATGAATCAAATAGGCAAACTTGAAAGAACTCTCCTCTGACTTAGTAGTTCACAGTAATACAGTAACACTTTAGCCTCACAATGTTTTTAAAAGTACATGAGGATCAGTCCAGCAAGGCCAGACATTGTATCTTGTTTGTCCCATGCACTTACATTTCCATTTATTACAATGCTCTCTTTAGTGCCAGAATTTCAGATGGAGACTGTCTGCTTTGCTAACAGTGGCTATTGTAGCCTTGAGCCGCTAGCTACAAAGAGAGATGGAAAATGGAAAATGGATGCTGACTCAAGTGACATGCACAAATAATCCCAAGGATATCTACAAAACAAACAAACAACAACAACAAAAAAAAAACATTGCGAATAAGAAGAGGGGAAGAAAAAGAAGACTCCCCTGAAGAAAAGCATGAAGTATGTTCTGTTCATTTGCGGCAATGTTAAGCAGCAGGACAATCTGTTTAAATTCTCTGGAACAACAGAAGAGATGAGTTGGACTTTTATTAAAATTCACTTCATTTTATCTCCATCACTAACAAACTTTAATGACAGAACTCATCAGTCACACAAAATCTGTTCTTTTAAATGGAATATGAAGCTGCAGCAGCATTGTTAGTCATTGGCCCGAATCCACCGGTGTTGGGCTACGCAGATTTAGCCCATATGAGCTGCAGATGAAGGAGGATGTGCCACACTACCTGTCACTCATGTGTCAATGCAAAGTCAAGCTAAACTGTGTTGCTTCGCTTGGGCTGGAGGTAATTAGCCCATGTTCACAAATTTAGTATTTTAATGCTGCCTTCAAGTGGTATCCTATTTATGGTAAATACCATAGTCCGACATCAAAATTTCATTTGAACACCCACTCAAGTCGTAATTTCCACTGGAAAACTGGAAAAATTTTATGATGTCCGAGTTGCCGAGATGAAGTAAACTTTGACCTTTCAACATGGCGGAGAGCAATGAAAATGTCCTGAATGGCAAGCAATACATTCTGTTTAAAATTTTCTGCTGCTGTCATGTGGTTAGTTAGTAGTCGGGATAATTCTGTGACGTACAGAACTTTAATAACATCACCATATAAAACTTAGTTTTGTTTGTAAAAATATGGTTATTATTTGGTTTACTTCCTCAGAGCAGATGCTAGCTAGCAGCTAGCTAGCTAGTCAGTGAAGATAGCCTCCATTGTTAAACTTCATTACGACAACAAAGCACTTGAACACAACGCACTGGTAATTTCCATTTAACAAGTGGAAAGAATCATCTTTACCATGCCACATGAAGGCAGCATTAGTGCAAGTTTGGCTCCGTAGCTGCTATTGGCTGGTCGAAAATTACAACAATGATCTACTTAAACTTTTTATCATTTAACTTATTCATTATTTTCCTCATCTTTATTGAAAAATCCAGGGAGGGTTAAGCCCCATAAATTCAGTTACACAGGCTGTCTCCGGTCATGTGGTGTTTAATTCAAATTCCTGCTTATTTTGCAGGATTTACATCATAATATTCAATATGTGATCAGAAAAACAACTTGTGTTTAATTTTGCAAATCTACCTGCAACTTGCATTGATATTTAATTATGACAAGTACAGTAGCCTATTGTGGACCATTTAATCAGAAATTGCATTGCACATGGTATTCTAATCGTAACTCTTGGCTAAATAATCTCTCACCAGTATTCTTCATCATCCTGTTTCATAACTGGATGGATTATAATGGTTAGAAATGTGGTTTGGGAAGTTTGGTAGTTGCACCTCTGAGAAGCTGTAGGTTATTTCAAGTTCCATCCCTTCATTATGTCTACAAGCATCTGGCAATCCTCCTTTTCACCCATTAACAAACCAATATTTTTTAGGGTCATATGCAACAAAAAGTAAGTTTTTCTGAGCAATAAAATTCTTTATTTGCTGTCCAACCTAATGTTGGCTAAAAGGAAAATATAAACAGAATGCAAGAAGTATGTAAATAACATTGAAATAGAATATCAATACAAATACAATCAAGAGTTTAATCTAGCTTAAAAAACAAACAAACAAACAAAACAAAACCCTCAGTTGTAGCAGCTTTTATAAAAAAAAATATTGAGTATTTATGAGTACCCAGAAAAGTTTTTTTCTTTTAATAATCAATACTATTACTTTTTTTGTTTGATATTTTAAAGGTAATACAGGTTGCATGAGTACTTGAAATGTTTTATTTTTTCTTCCTACAAATGCTCTCTAACTCAAATTATCTAAATGTACCAACTTCTAAAACTGAGAAGTGTTTTATTGCTCCCAAAATAATTAAGGGCCTAAATGGTATTCCCTCACACTTTACTAAAATTTC
The DNA here is from genome assembly GCA_023101725.1 of Atherinomorus stipes. Taxonomy (NCBI): domain Eukaryota; kingdom Metazoa; phylum Chordata; class Actinopteri; order Atheriniformes; family Atherinidae; genus Atherinomorus; species Atherinomorus stipes. The sequence continues at coordinate 20,103 of JALJCO010007963.1, read as the reverse complement.
AGAGAGAACGCTTACTCGGTCAGACTGAAATGTCTGTTAATGATATTGCACTTCCCGCTTTCATAAATATTAATTAAGTCTATGTCAGTCAGACAGAAGTGAAATGAGATGGAGAAAAGCCAAAGAAAATGGAAGCTAATAACTACAGATGAAGAGAAAAGGAAGAGATAAACACAATGAATTGGACACCAGTGGGGATAATTTGGTCTGACATTTGGTTTTTATGGTGCAAGAGTTTAAATTTGTCTGTATTCAAGGTAGAATTTTTCTCTATTTGCCTTTGCCTACATTAAATCTTATTTTTGTGGTCATTTCTGTTTAGGCAAGCTTGACATTCAGGTCACTACATTTTTCTCCTTATCGCTTTTTCTGACTCTTTCTGTCCATCATCCTATTACTGCTTGCTCTTTTCATACCAGATTGTCTCTTAACACGGTAAGAAAGAAAAAGGAAAAGGCAGAAAAGACATGGGGCAATGTTTTTATTGATTCCCTTGTGGTCTGTTTGGTTATATGCTCTGTTTTCCTGAAATTCAGGACAAAAACAACTGCACGCACTAGACAGAAAAGTGACAGACCATAGAAATAATGAGAAAAAAGTGACTGAAATATCTGAAGAGAAATACATAACATAGTTTGGGGATTCCCTTTTTTTCCTTTTTCTTTTATCTAAAAGCGAATTGCCTTGTGTCATGCAGAGTTACTGTGAGTTTTTGTAAATCAGCTCTTACTGTCAATACTTGATTATAGTTGGCATGTCTTTCAATAACTACACACTTTTTAAACTCCATGTTTCATTCTGATGCGGGTTGTCACAGAGAATATTGAGGTGGGGGGGGGGGGGGGACATATTTGAAATTATGAGTTTAGATCCTAAAACGTTTCAATGCCTGTTATTACGGCAACACACAACAACACACATAATATCTGTGTAGAATTCATGATGAATGCCAGTGGAATAGATACAGAAAATATAGTCATTTAAACTGTGGAGAGTAATTTCATATGCATTTACAAAAATGTGTACGAGATATCAAGGGCAGAATTTGCTCATTTGTTTCGCTGGGGTTGTGTGAACCCTTATTCAATACAGGTAAAAAAGATCTTTCAAAAATATCTATTTTCCACCACTGCTTTACCCAATAATCAACAGACACAAGGTGATAAAGAGCATTGAGCCCCCGTATATCAGTACAAGCCCTTTGTGTGTCGCCTTATGTGCTCTTTATTTTGTTTGATAGAAAACTCTTCAACCCTATCCCAGAACTTAGCCTCATTCTTTCTTCTGGGTGATTTGCTCTGCCTTTGAGACCAGAAGTCCTAATAAGGAAGTCTACAAGCTTGATGTCATCATCTCTCTCTTGCATATGAGGTTTGGCTTGGTCTGCTCTGCTGGGTCACACTGACCCAAGACTTTAAACATTACTGGGAAATCATTCCCTGTTATGTAATGTCCTTAGCTAACTTTGGCCAAAACAAGGTAATAAACCAACTTTTATTACAGGCTTCCCTTTTTTGTAAACATGGTTTTACTTAACAAGCTTGGTTCATCTTTATAAGAGATGTGCCATCAGAAAGGAATGCTTAGCCTCAAAAGGAAACTGATTAATCTAAAATGCGTTTATACTTTTAAAGAGCTGTAAGTGGAACTGAAATTAATTCCTTTTAAAGCAGAACTCAGTAGCTTCAGCTCGGGGCTCCCCTTACTGGTCTCCTTTCACTGTTGTAAAGGTCGCAATTTCCCCATCCCCCCACAGCACACAGATGTCTTCTCTGCCTGTCTTTCCCCTATTTTGATCCCTGAATATACAGGTAGTGCAGAATTATTAGGCAAATGAGTATTTTGACAACATCATCATCTGTATGCATGTTGTCTTACCCCAAGCTGTATAAGCTGATTACCAATTAAGCATATCAGGTGATGTACATCTCTGTAATGAGAAGGGGTGTGGCCTAATGACATCACCCCCTATATCAGGTGTATTAGGCAAATATAATTATAAGGCAACTTCCTTTCCTTTGGCAAAATGGGTCAGAACAGGGACTTGACAGGCTCCCAAAGGTCAAAAATAGTGAGATATCTTGCAAAGGGATGCAGCACTACCAAAATTGCCAAGCTTCTGAAGCGTGATCATCCAACAATCAAGCGTTTCATTCAAAATGGTCAACAGGGTCATAAGAAACGTGTGGAAAAACCAAGGCGCAAAATAATTGCCCATGAACTGAGAAAAGTCAAGCGTGCAGCTGCCAAGATGCCACTTGCCAGCAGTTTTGCCATATTTCAGAGCTGCAACATCACTGGACTGCCCAAAAGCACAAGGTGTACAATACTCAGAGACATGGCCAAGGTAAGAAAGGCTGAAAAATGACCACCACTGAACAAGACACACAAGCTGAAACATCAAGACTGGGCCAAGAAATATCTCAAGACTGATTTTTCTAAGGTTTTATGGACTGATGAAATGAGAGTGAGTCTTGATGGACCCGTGGTTGGATCGGTAAAGGGCAGAGAGCTCCAGTCTGACTCAGACGCCAGCAAGGTGGAGGTGGGGTACTGGTATGGGCTGGTATCATCAAAGATGAGCTTGTGGGGCCTTTTTGGGTTGAGTATGGAGTTAAGCTCAACTCCCAGTCCTACTGCCACTTTCTGGAAGACACCTTCTTCAAGCAGTGGCACAGGAAGAAGTCCGCATGCTTCAAGAAAAACATGATTTTCATGCAGGACAATGCTCCATCACATGCATCCAAGTACTCCACAGTGTGGCTGGCAAGAAAGGGTCTAAAAGAAGGAACAACTAATGATATGGCCTCCTTGTTCACCTGATCTGAACCCCATAGAGAACCTGTGGTCCCTCATCAAATGTGAGATTTACAAGGAGGATAAAACAGCACCCCTCTCTGAACAGTGTCTGGGAGGCTGCGGTTGCTGCTGCACGCAATGTTGATGGTGAACAGATCAAAACACTGACAGGATCCATGGATGGCAGGCTTTTGAGTGTCCTTGCAAAGAAAGGTGGTTAAATTGGTCACTGATTTGTTTTTGTTTTGTTTTTGAATGTCAGAAATGTAAATTTGTGAATGTTGAGCTGTTATATTAGTTTCCCTGGTGAAAATAAATAATTGAAATGGGTATATATTTGTTTATTGTTAAGTTGCCTAATAATTATGTTGGCCTAATACACCTGATATAGGGTGTTGATGTCATTAGACCACACCCCTTCTCATTACAGAGATGCACATCACCTGATATGCTTAATTGGTAGTAGGCTTGCATAAAGAGGATGATGTTGTCAAAATACTAATTTGCCTAATAATTCTGCACTCCCTTTATTTCTGAGCTTTTACGAGCTTGTTGATGCTACTTTGCTACGTTAGATCGTCTCCGTCTGCAGCTGCTCTAAGCAGAGTCCTGTCTCTCCTGCAGCGGGGCTTTTTACCCGTGTTTTACGGGTAAATATGCCGTGGATTATTTTTCTCTGGTGTTGGCGGGTAACGGGTAAGAATACAAACTTTTATTTATTTTATGTGGACATGACAAGTGATTATTGAGCCTATTCAGGCGTGAGGCTCGGTGCGTCTTCACCCGGTGCCCAGGCAGCGCAAGCTACATGAACCGGATCTTCACTCTGGTCCAGCAAAGAGTTGGTTTTGAGAGCCAGGAGCTGGTGTTTAGGTGGTGTGAAGATCAAGAACCGGTTTTGAGTCTGGTTCTGGTTTGAACCAGCACTGGAAGCAGCTTGGTGGATAGGGGACCTGAGTGCCGTACAGCAGTTGTTGCAAGATTCGTGTCGGGTCGGCCACAGAGAGTTTCAAGTGCAGGCCAGAGACACCGGGGGGAGGAGGGGAAACATCAAATCGCTCCGTAAACACTTGGTTTAGCCCCACAGGGATTCTGAAAATCATTTATTAAGGTAAAGCAAAGTCACTTAGTTTTGCTGTAAATTCACTAGAATGCATCAAATTTTTATCCATATTCATGCCAGTATCTATCTTAAAAAATGTCCTTTAAATTAATTAACTGTTTGAATTCTTTTTTAATTTTAACTTTCATGAATCTGGACTACCAAAAATAAACTGAGTCACTTAAATAAATCAACACTTTAGGTTTTTTATGTATTGGGTGGAAAGATAATTTAATTTACACACTGAAACATTCTGTTCCCTTTTTTTTTTTTGTCACTCCTGCTTCAGCTGCAGAAACTGTGATGCTTTCATCGAGCCAGTGTGACAGATCCAGAAAATGTACATACAGTATTTATTACAGTGGCAAAGGCAGTTAATTAATATATTTTAATAGGAATTAAGTGACTGTTTTGTTGAAAAGTAAGTCTACTAATTTGTCCATTACAGGTGTTTTCTCATTACTGTGTAATGTGATGATCACAGATCTCTACTGTCACAGGAAGTTAGGCCAAATATAGACTCTTGATCAAATTAACTGAAATTGCTTTTTCCACATATAAATATTACCAAGACAAGGATGCCATCTTGATGTTGTGGTTCCTCTGAACTTATTTTCAAAATGAACTTGTTTGCCTCTTCTTGTCTGAACATCTGAGTCTGACTTTTTGTGGAGACTGAGGATAATTATATATATACATAAACATATATACATATACATATACATAAATTCACAATATGTGGATTGTCGCAATGTTGAACTCAGGTTTTAAACTTGCAAAACTAATTACAAGTGCATAATGACTTCTTCAGACTTGCTTCACATCATTTATGCACTTGGAGATAATTACTGGATTGCTCAGGAACATGTCTGTGAAATTATAACTGTAAATTATTAAAAGAAAGAAGAGAAAGACTCCATCAAGTGATTCACTTATCACTTATCTGTTCCTTGGCAAAGATAAAACATTAACTGCACTTGGTTAGTTAAAGGAATAGTTCACCCTCAGAATGATTTAACTTTATTTTCGACTTACCTTCATGGTGAGCAAGACTCTGGACCACTTTTTTAATATGTCAAATGCAGCCGGCGTTTAGGACGACTTCTCGTTTCCCCCCAATAGAGTTCACAAGGGTCAGAGCCAAAAAGGTCCATAAAAGTCCACAGAAAATTGTCAATATTCCTCCATACTGCTCATCCCATGTAATCCAAGTGTCCTGAGTGGGTAGCGTCCAGAATTTACTCGAAACGACGTCATTTACTATATTTTTAGAGCCTAAAAAGGAGTATCGTTTACTTTCATGAAGCGCGCACATGCGCGGTCACAAAACTACGGAAGCCTCGGCGTTCAGAGCCTACTCTGCCGATAATTCAAGGGTAGAAGAAGAAATTCCCTGTTTACATTGTGGTAAGAGCGCGAGAGCTCTAGACAAACCGGGACAAACACAAGAGGGGTTGATATTGATCTAAAAGAAAGAAAGAAAGAAAAAGAGAACGCGCGATCTCGTCTGCCGTGGCTTCCGTAGTTTCGTGAACGTGCATCGGTGTGCTTACTGGGCATGCGATGTAGTCTTGTTTAGACTCTAAAAATATACTAAATGGCGTAGTTTCAAGTAAATTCTGGACGCCACCCACTCAGGACACTTGGATTACATGGGACGAGCAGTATGGAGGAATACTGAAAATTCTTTGTGGACTTTTATGGACCTTTTTGGCTCGGACCCTGGCGAACTCTATTGGGGGGGAACGAGAAGTCGCACTAAACGCCGGCTGCATTTGACATATTAAAAAAGTGGTCCAGAGTCTTGCTCACCATCAGGGTAAGTGGAAAATATAGTTAAATCATTCTGAGGGTGAACTATTCCTTAAGGCTAAAATACATTCTTTTTACGATGCAATTGTCACCATTATGGATGGCAGTTTTATTCTCTCAGGAACAGGGGTCACATATTCTGCGATGATCATATTAAGTTGTTTGGCCTGGAGATGTTTTTAAATCTCTTTTTTTTTCTATGACTTGTGTACCCTTTTACCAATGAGATGATCTTTGAGAGACAGAAAAATGTTGTTTTGTTTTTTTTTCTTATTTGTGTGAAGAATTGGTCTCTGTCTTGTTTGTGGAGGCTGTTTAATTACTTTTTGTCCCCACTAGGGTTTTGTTAAAATGGATGGCATTGTACAGTCTTCTTTTCAGGCTGGGCAATTTATTAAATAGGCATTGCCTTGGTTACAAAAGCTTATCTCTTTTGGTTTGCATTGTTACAGAGAGAGGACACTGCATTGTGCTTGTGGCCTCACTCATCTTTTTTCTTATTTTATAGTCCTTTCTTTGTTCGCTCTCATTTTCAATTCATAACGGCCCTTTTTGTTCTTTCAAAATTAATGTTATTTTCCCGCTGTCCTCCAACGTATTTCCCATTTACTAAATCACTTTGTCTACACTCATTACTAGCTTATTTGAACAAACTCAATATTGCAACTTTACAGTGTTTGTGCTTGCACAGCTTTCTATGATTTTGAGCATTAATAAATATTTCATGATCCTTTTGGATCAAAAACACATTGTCCTGAAGTGCTGCACACACACCTACACATAGTTACGTATTGAAATAACCTTTCTCCATGCCCTCATGAATTATATTTTACTAAAGAGGTTTTGTTATCACTCCCATTTTCTCTTTAATTTTTCTCCTGTGACCTCAGTCTACTTTCCCATGAGCACCACTGTCTTTTTTTATACTACTTTAATTTTCTTACTCACTTATAAGCCATTAGTTTGAAAGCAGTTTCAGAGTAAATCACTTGAAGTAATTCAGCAAAGAGACAAATCATTAACCTGCTCAAATGCTTTGGTTTTCTTGGAAAATATCTGATGAACTACACTGCAAAATTTCAGGCATATTTTATTTCTTTGAGTCTCTGCAGTGTCAGGATAAGACAGCAACTTTCATCTCCTGATTAGCCAATATCAGCAACATCTGAACTGACCTCTCAAAATCTCCTGTCAAAATTCAACAGCTCACCTGTAATACAGCACTGGTCATCTTTTTCAGTTGATCACATTTCTTTTATTTGGTCCCTGACTAAACCTTCAGCACCCTAAAGCCAGACACGTTAGCTTATAGAGACCTTTATACTTATTGGCCAGCATTGAATACTTCTTAAAGGCCTCATAGAAGATGTTTTTTTCAACAATTTTTGCAATGTTTGATAAAATTGTATACCCCTATACCCCATACGCTATGATTAATTAAAAGCTCTAAATATATAAATATTATCATACATCAGCTGTGAAAGGAATGGGGCTGAAAAAACATCCAGCAATCATCTCTGCATTCCTTACATTTTTCATTTGCCTATTGGCTCGTCAATCACTTTTACTGCCATAGTAAGAGTGATTGACAGTCAATTCAACAGGTAATAGGTGAGACTGATCAATGAGAGTGATTGACTGGCGAGAGTACTACGTGCTTGAAGCGGTGCATTCTCGTCTGATGTCTACAGCAGGTAGCTAACATCATTCTTCTAGCAGTTAGCGACGTTCAGACAACAACATTCTGTTTTACTTGCGTTTGTGGCATGATGGGAGAATATTTACCTGCTGTCTTCTACGTAAACATGGAGTGGCTCGTGCACGTTGTTCTGTGGCCGTAGGAGCGAGCTGTGAATGTAGCAGGTTGGTCTTGTGCATACGCATTATTCAAAAACTTGCTAACAGTCTCTGCTTTCTGAAATGCCGAAAACATCTTCTACAGCGCCTTCAATCTGATTCATAGGAGTGAATGACAGAACTCTGTTCATGAAAGTGGTTATTTAAGAAAATAAATAAATAAAAAACAAACACTTTAAGAGATCCAAAAATGTCTTATACCATCCACTACTTCTGCTTATTTATTCAATACTGATCTGGTGCAATGTGGTCCTGATAATGTTTACTTTTTTATGTTTTTTTCTACAGTATGTATCAGGTGAGGCATTCTAGTGTTCCAATAATGCTATGTAGGCACATATGAAGCATAACTGGAATAACTCCTCATAAAAAAAAAAACACTCCTCCAACTGATCCTGGGTCAGCAGGCAAGAATTGACATTTTGTCGAATCAAATCTTGATCGTCACTGTCTAATATATAAACTTTTAAGAGTTAAGGATAAACATGTGGTTAAAGAAGAAAAAAAGCAAAAAAAAAAAAAAGAGGTTTCAGTGAGTAGTTAAAAGGTCAATTTAAATTTAAAAATTCTAATGAAATCACTTTTTTCCACAAATCTTCATAACTGCAAATTATGACTTCATCAAACTTTACTTGGATAGATTGCTTTTTCTATCTCATCATCATTAAGTGAAATAAATGAAGTCATTAAAAATGAATGCAATTTGACAGTCATGCCTTGAATATATACCACTCTGTTCTCAGATATAATTTATTAGTGATAATTAGGGAATAATGGCTTGACTGATTAAAAACAAATAAAAGAAGACTTAACTGTTCATCCATCCATCCATTCATGAGATCTGACTCTTTCACTATGTTCCTTTTTCTTTTTGTTCACAAGAGAAAATAATTATCCTCCAGAGAATTTATTTGATTTGATTAAGCAAATCTGTGCATCCTTCTCTTTTTTTTTTTTTTTGGAATGACTGGCTTAGAATCTGGTATGTATTGATATTAGCCATTAAAACATACAACGAGGCACCATAGCAGGAGAAACAGGAGGAAACGTTTTTGTATTGGATTTCTTTTCTCAGCCATCCAGGTCACTGTAAGCCTAAATACTTCAATGGAAGGCAACTCTGCCTCTCTTTCTTCATATATGTTTCATTTCTCACATGAAAGGCTTCTACAGTTCTGAGGAAGATTTTTTTTTAATGTATTTTGCACATTCATTGGGATGCCCTCACATGTATATAATGTGATAAAACATGCAGTCCTTTTTTGGATCAGTATTTGGTAGTAAAGCAAAAAAGAATGCCAATAAAAGTGATGCATCAGCAAGAGCAAGAGTAGTTTGACTCTTCAGGGTACCAAGTTAAACAGAAGAGGTAAATGGAATACCTATAGGTGAAATGGTCAGAAGTATGTCTGTAAATGCACCTGTATGTGTGTGTGTTTTCTATGGGTAATATGAGGGGCCAAAAGTGTAAAGTGAAGATCATAGCGGCCTTCAAGCTGAGAGAAAAGATATACTCAGAGTGTGTTTCTGTGAGTGAAAGAGTATACAGTCAGAGGAAAAGTCTTGCAGAGAGACAGATGGAGAGGAAATCTCTGAGATAACAACCTGAGATCATGATGAGAAAAATGTATTAGAAAATGGACAGAAGTGAATGACAGAAATAGAGAGCAGGCTCAGAACAAGAAAAATGTAGGGCTTCTAAAAAAAAGGACAAAATTCATTATGGGGTGGCCCTGTCACACCTCTGCAACACTATTTTGTTTCTCCATCCTCACCCTTTCCTTAGACAGTATCTCAGTTTTTATGTCACCACCAAGTCCTCGGGGTAGACGGAAAGAAGAAGGAGAGAGATCCATCAGTGCCTGCTCAAAAGCCTTTCTGGCTCATAAATAAAGGTGGTGGATGAATTAGGAAATTAAATCACTTTCGGTTGTTAATGTCAGTGCCTACAGACAGACATGAAATACGCTGAGTGTTTGGCCGTTCAGCTTCCCCCCCGGGGTTCTGCCAGCACTTCACCATCTGATGGGATGTCATGGCATGATTTGTATTTGTGAGAAGAGGGCCTTGAAAGGTGCACGGGTCCCACTTGTGTTTTGCAGCATGCAGGGATTTATTTGTATCGATGACCTGATTATGCCTTGCCCTTTATATGCTGGATAAAGTCTTTGTAATGGTGCCTTTGAACTTTGTGATATTATTTGAATGAACTCTGCCAGAAATCACAAGTGTTGCTGAAAGTATAATAACGCCATGGTGACAAGTAGGGGTTGTAATTGTGTTACAATTTCTATTTTGAGACCTCACTGTGGAATGAGCAGCTGACAAATTAGCCTGACAAAAAAAACGCCGTTTTGTTGCTGTTCTAATGTTTTCTTTGAGGATTTTATATTATAACTTCATTTTACAGAGTCATAATCCTTATGTTTTTATATATGATGATGTGTCCTGTAAATTAATTCTAAATTATTTAATTTACTTTGATAACTGGTGAGCATTTAATCTGTAAAGAACGCTGCTAATCATGTTATAAAAGGTGCTACTGTTTGCATCTTCATTCTGTGTGCATTAAATTTGGCCACACTGGTTTCTTTCAGCAGTCCAAACACACATATGACATTGCTTTAAATAGGCCATGGGTGTGAATGTGGGTGTGAATGACTGTCTGATGGCTTGATAAACTTTTCAGGATGCATCTGGTCTCAACTGGTATAGGCACACGGAAATACTCCAACATGTCCCACAGTAGGATTATTCTAGTTTTTGGCTTACAGAGTAGTATTTAGATCAACCATCACCCAAAATGTGTCAGAAATATGTAAGATGTCAGTGTGGAAAAAGAGATAACCCAGCCTACAGCATCCTATCTGAAACACATACAGCCATAGCTAATGCACACAGGAGGATCAAAGCTATCCCCTTCAGTAACATGAAGCTATTTACAGATTTAGCTCCAAACCTAACATTATTGTCTGAAAGTGCATCCTAACATGAAAGCTATAGCTGGGAACATACTGTAATGTGTAGGAAATAATAAAAAGATCATTCTCAGTAATACAGCATAAGAGTATTTACAGTAACATGCTGTAATAAAACGTGACATAGATTTTACTGTTTCTTGTCAGTGCTCTCTTTTGTGAAACAACATAAGTTGTATGTGTTAAACAGATGAAAAGATTTACAAGGGAGTCCTCAGGCTGATTCCAGTACCAGGTATGGGATCATGAAGAAAGTGGGGTTTTTTTGTTTTTTTTTTTTTTAACTCATTGGCATTGAAGTCAATGAGTACACATCAGCGTTCTGTCTTCCTGTTTCATTCCTTGATATGACAGAGTTGTGGCAGGACTGGGTTAAAAAATGTAGACAAAAATGTTATTTTGCTTACTGCATGACAGCTGTACTGAAGTGTCAAATAGCATACACTGTTTTAATTATTTACCTGTGGTATATCGACAAGTTTCACGGGCATTTCTGGTTTACTTCTATAGTTGGATCAATTTCTGCTAAGCGTTTCCGGTCTATTAAGATCTGCGTTTATTTACATTGAATAGTGATGACTCTAAAATGGTAATATTTTCATTTATTTCTTAGAAAAGAAGGTGTTTTATTAATCCCTCACCCTGCTACGACATTGAACTGGGAGGATAATATGATGAAAAGGCCAATGTAACTAGCAAAATATTTTTGTACTTTGAGTCCATGGTGGTAAACAGGAATGCCACTAACACTGTGTTCACACCATATCTATATATATACAATATATATATTGTGTGTGTATATATATATATATATATATATATATATATATATATATATATATATATAGACACTTTTCCCAATAAAATTGTAAAGTGTTGCACATAAAAGGGGACGTAATAATACTGTAGAGCTAATACATGTAATCTTATGTGTTCATATCACTCAGTTAGTAGTTTCGCAGTCCTGTTGGAGTAATACGGTGAAGCCACAGTTAGTAATACAGCTTACCTCAAAAGCGGAACTTTGTATAGGGTTGCTGTTGTTCCGGGGGGATTGTTGTTGTGGTGAATCGCTCGCTGGCTCTGGTGTTGACACGAAAATTCGTCTGCACCGGTGCTAGAGCGTTCAACAGTTTGTAATCGCCTTGAAGATTGTTAAAGTGTTGTCACTTCAGTGAGATAAACGGGAGTTAAAAGTTATATTCCTCGTCCGGAGTGATCCTTCACGCTGCTCACAGTCATCCATACATCTCCTGTTAGCCGGAGCTAACAATACATAACGCCTGTAGTTTTTATTCAGGAGAGATATGGGGACTCTATCGTCACTACATAAATAAATTGAAATAGCTGGTTGTCAAAGAGTATAGGAAAATGTCTATATCATTCCATATGTGTCTGCACTCAGACAAGTGTACTTCTAAATTTGGTCACTTTGACACTTCAGTTCAGCTAACGGGTAAAGAAACACTCACTGTGTGCTGTAATCTAAAGGATGCAAAAAAGCACGAAAGCTGTCAGTTACATGTTGCATTTAATCAACTTGTTAAATATTGGGAGGTGGAGGTGAGGAGTTTGGCAGACTTGAGTTCATTAAATTGAGCTACATTAGCTAGCTTATTAACAGAATCGTTCTTTTGCTAGCAACTGGAAGTTGTCAGCACAGGTTAGGGCTGGTAGCTTACTCACCGAAGGGAAAAGGACCGCCGCTCTGCAGCTGCAATACAGCGTCTGTCATTTGTATGCTGAAGGGATATGCAGGCACCGATCCTCCCCAACAGATCATCAAACTGGGATTGAGAATACCCCCTGGAAGCAGGGAAATCACTACAACTCTCTCAAAATACTCAAAATAACCAGGTTCTGCATGTTCACCTAACTGAAGGGACTGACGTTTGACAAACCATTATTCCCACTCCAGAAAATTCAACATGACGCGCGAATGAAGTGTGTTATTTGCATGTATTATATACTTTGTTCTCGCAAAAAAACTCCCAAATCAAGCGAGTAAACATCCAGCATTTGCGTGTTAAAATCTAGCTGCATATGCAAATATAGCCAGTGTCTGAATGATCCGCGTCCAGAGGCGGTTGGTTCTGGAGGATGGAGACTGCAGGCGGCACTTGTATAGCTGGACCCGGTCGATTAGCAGCTGTGCAGCTGCTGTATGGTAGGTTTGCTCACTTTACAAAGTACATATTTTTTTGTTTTCGCAAGCTGCTGCATAATATGGTTGGAATACGTCCCAGAACCGTTTTTGGGCTTCACAAGATCTATTTTTCTATGATTGAGTTCGGGAGCTCTCCGTATGTGTGTTGTTTATTTCTGTGTAAAATACCCTTAAATCGCATAACTGGAAGTCCTTAGCAGAAAATAGCAGACACGGCAGCTCCTGTGGTTCTGGCCACGAGATGTGCAAATACATGAGACTCAATATAGAAACTCTTTTTTTTTTTTTTTTTTTTTTACCAGAATTTTATCAGGGGAAAAGGAGAAAAAGTCTTTATCAGGGGATCTCTAAGGATCTGTATGTTATCCAGATAATTTTTACTGCCTAAACAATCAGGAAACTGCAGAGCTTAACCCCAACAAAGCAAAATCCAAAGAAATAAGTGATTGAAACCACATAAGGAAGAAAGCATCTTCTGTATAGTCTTCAACATGTCTCATTTTTAAAACAAATCTTCTCTTCCCAGTTCTTTCTCCTTTATCACGACTTTGCAACTGAGTAAATGTCTCATAATTATGTTTGCTCTGGTAAAGTAATATTCTGAACTTTCACATTTTACATTTCAAACGGCCCATATGTTCATGCATTCTGGGGACTTGCTGAGTTTATCGTAGGCTTACAAACTTTTACAGATGGCAGATATTTCTATGGTCCATATGTCTTCATCGACCAATATACTTACAAAATATCCAACTGAAAATACCCCAGCTGGCCCATCTGACACTTGTAACCTTGCACTTAACTTAATGACTGGCTAAACCATATTTTAGTGAAATTCTGCAATCTCAGCAGAGAATAAAGAGAAGCAATTTATCAAACTAATATATTTTCCTTCTGGATGCTGTGACCAAAAAAGATTTGTTGAAAAACAATCAGGTCTGAAACTTTTTTTTTTTTTTTTTTAATTTAACCAAAAAAGCAAAACAATGTTTTGTAACCCATTTTTTAACAATCAAAACTAAAGAATCTTTGGCTTTAAAAAAAGTTTAGACATCTGTCAAACCAAACATTTAAGTGATAATAACTGCTAGCCTGGCATCAAACTCAAATTGAAAAATACTTAAAAACACTTCAAAGTCTGGATATCTTCCTAGAAACAGATCTGAAATGTTGGTAAAGTATGAATCAGGCTTTTATCTGACATTAATATCCTAGCAGACATTTTTGAAAAATTGTCATTTCTATTCCCTCTCTTTTCCCTCCACTTTCTCTTCTTCTTTTTCCTCCCCCTGTCTTCCTGCATTCCCCCTCCCGCTACGATACCTACATAAAAAAAACGAGCCTGATTTTGAACAAAGCAGGAGAAAAGTCACTTTTCATGTTAAAATCTTGTACCTGTTGAACAAGTGGTGGTAAATGACTCGCTGGCTTTTACACATTTGTTTGGATTCCTCATGATGTGAGAATGTCGCTGCTGAAACACGGAGCTGCCTCCCGACCCCAGGAAAACAACCAAACCACTCTGAGGAATAGGAGGGGTCAGGATCTTTCAACTATCAAGGGCGTTTTCACATGGCGTGCTCGGGCCCGTGCTCGGGCCGTGCCTGGCCCGGGATCGTTGCGTTGTGTTGCGTTCACATGCCATTGCTTGAACCAGGCTTGGGCACGCTTGGTAATTTCAGTGCCAGTGTTGCGGAAACTTTATTGATGGCCAACTGAGGAAGCAACAAACCCTTAAATCACCAGCTAAGCGACGGGTTAGTTTATCAACAAGGAAGGAAACTCGTTTGGTTATTTGGAGAGATTTCTTGTCTGCTATAGATGCAAGCTGGGGATGTGAAACCAGCCACTGTCAATCAACGATAGACAATCCGATCGCCCGAAAGGCGTGCACAGTTACGCCATCATCATCATTATCAAAAAAAAAAAAAGCGTCTGGTGGTTTTGCGGCTCATCTGCCTGAGCCTCCTCTTGGTAATTTCCGCTGTAAGCTCCTTGTTTGAAGTGACAACTATGTTGGCAGCTGTAAGCAGTTATTTACTGAGTCTGTGTAAGATAGAAGTGTCGGCGGCTCAAAGTTTAATTTTGGTTTGGGTTTTTGTGTGGAGTATGTCATTTACACTGATGTCTCGATTTAATAAAGTTATTATTCAAATATATGCGCAAATTATTTCTTTTGTGACTAAAGAGAAAGATAATATAGCACTACTTGTGGCGCAGGAAAATGTGTTTGGTAAACAAGCAAGAAGAAGAAGAACAGAGGAGACGATGAGAGACGATGAGAGACGATGAGAGACGATGACGCCGACGCACACCTTCGCAGAAAAGTGAGAAGGAAAAAGAGAGAAAACGGTGGAATTAAGAGTTTATTACTCAGTCCTCAGCTGCGCAAATCAATGAGCTCTGTATGCAGACATGGTGCTCCACTAGAAACAGATAAATAGCCGACACAGATCGCCATTTTAAAAAAGATCACTGACAGACGATCCGATCGAAAATCTCTCCACCCTTAAAGCAAGCCAGACACACATATTTTGCATTTTAGCTCTTTTAAACCACCGATGACAATTAAAAGGAGAAGACGAATGACAACAGGGTCGACAGGGTGGAGTTTTGATTTGGTCACTGCCGCTTGATGGGTGAGTAGCCCACATGTCACATCCAGCACGGTCTGGATTGTGTTCACAACACATTTTTCCTTGCCTGAGCGCGGGTGGCCCGGGTCCTGGACTACCTCTCGACCTGGGCCGCCCGGGCCTGGCCTGTTTGCTTTCACATGGACAAAATTTGTGGCCAAACGTGCTCGGACACGGGCCCGAGCACCCCATGTGAAAAGGGCCTAAGAAACAAATCTATTTTACGTTCATAATTTTTGCCACTTGTGTTGTACAAGACCAGCGAAATTCAAAATATTGTGTGACTTACACTCTGAAAAATACGGTATACTGTACATCTAACTCGTTAGCTAATTCTCACTCAATATTCAAAATATAAGATGCAACCTCAGAGTTCTCTGCAAAGATCAGTATCAGTTTATATCGGACATTAAGAGATGGACAAAATCGGTATATTGGTAAAAAAAAAAAAAGAACTAATATATAACATCCCTAATTATTATTATAACATTTGTATTTGTGTCAGGTTGGGGGTGGGGTGTCACTTCCCCTGTGACACCCCACCCCCAGATTTCTTCCAAAGAAACAACTTTTCTGCCTTTATCTTATTTAATTCTCCCAAATGATTCAGTAGTTCTCCTATTTTTCTCTGCAATTCATTTGTTTCTCTTGCTTATTTTGATTTAGTGGATTAGATGAGATACAAATGAGGTAAATGTTGGTCACAGCTGGCATTACCTGCAGGCAGTGTTTTATGTGTGAGAAAGAGAGAGTATGAGTGATGAGTGAGTTTGTGCTGTGTATGCATCAGAAACCAGTGGGGAAGCGGTGAAATGAAATGTCCTGCTGGCTGCTTGTAGATGTGCTGCATGTAAGAATATCCGTCTGAAAACAGTCTCGTTCTGGAGCGTTTGCTTGGCTGCAGAAACACACTCTGCAGGAAATTCACCAAAAAATGTGAGACAACCGTGTTTCCTAATTAACTGAGCGCAATTTAAATTGTGAAAAACAAAACAGGCCGAGTCGGAGGTCTGACATGTTTTCACTGACCTATAACATACTATCATCCCGCTTTACATTTTGCATTCTACATTTTGCATGTAATATAAAAGCAGAAATCTGTGGTTTAAAAATAAGAAAACCTTGGCAGTAGACTGACCCTCCTGATTTCACTGCAAAACTGCAACTTCATCACAAACAGATACTACTAAACTGTCGAGCAGTAAAAATCTATAATACAGTAAACAAGAATGAGAGAATGAAAGATGAAGCAACACAGTAGACACATTCCCCTTCTCCCTATTTCCCTTCCCAAATTTCTTTTTTCTTTTTCTTATTAAAAAAAATACCTTTTCTTTTGTTTTAAATTACGATTATTTTTTTCAACTACTTTCACAGACAGATGGGGTGTAGAGGATTTGAATGACTTTGGCTTTAAATTATTTTTCTAATTATTGTCTTTTGTTTATTCATCTATTTTATGTATTTGTTTTCAACAACATCCCATTTTTCTTAAGAAGCAAGATGGTAGAACCACTCTGGTCATTCAACAGTCCGTACCGTACCGTACCGTCTTCTTCCGCTTATCCGGGGTCGGGTCGCGGGGGCAGCTGCCTAAGCAGGGAAGCCCAGACTTCCCTCTCCCCGGCCACAGCCGCCAGCTCATCCGGGGGGATCCCGAGGCGCTCCCAGGCCAGCCGGGAGACGTAGTCCCTCCAGCGTGTCCTGGGCCTACCCCGGGGTCTGGTCCCGGTGGGAAGTGCCCGGAACACCTCTCCAGGAAGGCGTCCAGGAAGCATCCTAATCAGATGCCCGAGCCACCTCATCTGGCTCCTCTCTATACGAAGGAGCAGCGGCTCTACTCTGAGTCCCTCCCGGATGACCGAGCTCCTCACCCTATCTCTAAGGGAGAGCCCGGCCACCCTGCGGAGGAAACTCATTTCGGCCGCTTGTACCCGCGATCTCGTTCTTTCGGTCATGACCCACAGCTCATGGCCATAGGTGAGGGTGGGAACGTAGATGGACCGGTAAATCGAGAGCTTCGCCTTCTGGCTCAGCTCCTTCTTCACCACGACGGACCGATGCAACGTCCGCATCACTGCAGACGCCGCACCGATCCGTCTGTCCACCTCCCGCTCCATCCTTCCCTCACTCGTGAACAAGATCCCGAGATACTTGAACTCCTCCACCTGGGGCAGGACCTCACTCCCGACCCGGAGAGGACACTCCACCCTTTTCCGGGCGAGGACCATGGTCTCGGATTTGGAGGTGCTGATTCTCATCCCGGCCGCTTCACACTCGGCCGCAAATCGCCCTAGCAAGAGCTGGAGATCACGGCCCGATGACGCCAACAGAACCACATCATCTGCAAACAGCAGAGACCCGATCCTGAGGCCACCAAACCGGATCCCCTCAACACCTCGGCTGCGCCTAGAAATCCTGTCCATAAAGGTTATGAACAGGATCGGTGACAAAGGGCAGCCTTGGCGGAGTCCAACTCTCACCGGGAATGGATTCGACCTACAGCCGGAAATGCGGACCAAGCTCTGGCACCGGTCGTACAGGGACCGAACAGCTCGTATAAGGGGGTCCGGCACCCCGTACTCCCGGAGCACCCCCCACAGGAATCCCCCGGGGGACACGATCGAACGCCTTCTCCAAGTCCACAAAGCACATGTAGACTGGTTGGGCGAACTCCCACGCCCCCTCCAGGACCCTGAAGAGAGTGTAGAGCTGGTCCACTGTTCCACGACCAGGACGAAAACCACACTGCTCCTCCTCAATCCGAGGTTCGACTATCCGACGGATCCTCCTCTCCAGTACCCCCGAATAGACTTTACCAGGGAGGCTGAGAAGTGTGATCCCCCTGAAGTTGGAACACACCCTCCGATCCCCCTTTTTGAAGAGGGGGACCACCACCCCAGTCTGCCAGTCCAGAGGCACTGCCCCCGATGTCCACGCAATGCTGCAAAGGCGCGTCAACCAAGACAGCCCCACAGCATCCAGAGCCTTAAGAAACTCCGGGCGGATCTCATCTACCCCCGGGGCCCGGCCACCGAGGAGCTTTTTGACCACCTCGGCGACCTCAGCCTCAGTGACAGAAGAGTCCACCCCTGAGTCCCCAAACTCTGCTTCCTCCTCGGAAGACGTGTTGGTGGGATTGAGGAGGTCTTCAAAGTATTCCCTCCACCGGCCCACGACGTCCCGAGTCGCGGTCAGCAGCCCACCATCCCCACTGTACACAGTGTTGATGGTGCACTGCTTCCCCCTCCTGAGTCGCCGTATGGTGGACCAGAAACGCCTCGAAGCCGTCCGGAAGTCGTTCTCCATGGCCTCACCGAACTCCTCCCATGCCCGAGTTTTTGCCTCAGCGACCGCCAGAGCCGCGCTCCGCTTGGCCCGCCGATACCTGTCAGCTGCCTCCGGAGTCCCACAGGCCAGGAAGGCCCGGTAGGACTCCTTCTTCAGCTTGACGGCATCCCTCACCGCTGGTGTCCACCAGCGGGTTCGGGGATTACCGCCACGACAGGCACCGACAACCTTGCGGCCACAGCTCCGACTAGCGGCCTCAGCAATAGAGGTGCGGAACATAGCCCACTCCGACTCAATGTCCCCCACCTCCCTCGGAACATGGGTGAAGCTCTCCCGGAGGTGGGAGTTAAAGCTTTCCCTGACAGGGGACTCAGCCAGACGTTCCCAGCAGACCCTCACGACACGTTTGGGCCTGCCAGGTCTGACCGGCAACCTCCCCACCATCTGAGCCCACTCACCACCAGGTGGTGATAAGTGGAAGCTCCGCCCCTCTCTTCACCAGAGTGTCCAGGATAAGGGGCCGCAAGTCCGATGACACGACTACGAAGTCGATCATGGAACTGCGGCCCAAGGTGTCCTGATGCCAGGTGTAAACGTGGACACTCTTATGCCTGAACATGGTGTTCGTTATGGACAATCCATGACGAGCACAGAAGTCCAACAACAAAACACCACTCGGGTTCAGATCAGGGGGGCCGTTCCTCCCGATCACGCCCCTCCAGGTCTCACTGTCGTTGCCCACGTGAGCGTTGAAGTCCCCCAGCAGAACGATGGAGTCCCCGGAGGGCGCGCTTTCCAACACGCCGTCCAAGGACTCCAGAAAGGGTGGGTACTCTGAACTGCTGTTCGGTGCATAGGCACAGACAACAGTCAGGACCCGTCCCCCCACGAAGGCGGAGGGAGGCTACCCTTTCGTCCACCGGGGTAAACCCCAACGCAGAGGCAGCGAGCCGGGGGGCAATGAGTATGCCCACACCCGCCCGGCGCCTCTCACCGGGAGCAACTCCAGAGTGGAACAAGGTCCAGCCCCTCTCGAGGATGGTGTTCCCAGAGCCCGAGCCGTGCGTCGAGGTGAGTCCAACTATATCTAGTCGGAACCGCTCGACCTCGCGCACCAGCTCGGGCTCCTTTCCAACCAGAGAGGTGACGTTCCACGTCCCCAGAGCTAGCTTCTGCAGCCGGGGGTCGGACCGCCAGGGTCTCCCCGCCCTCGGCCGCCGCCCAACTCACAATGCACCCGACCCCTATGGCCCCTCTCGCGGGTGGTGGGTCCGCGGGAGGGGGGGCCCATGTCTCCATTTCGGGCTGAGCCCGACCGGGCCCCATGGGTGAAGGCCCGGCCACCAGGCGCTCGCCTCCGTGCCCCCACCTCCGGGCCTGGCTCCAGAGGGGGGCCCCGGTGACCCGCGTCCGGGCGAGGGACACGTAGCTCCATTGCTTGTTCTCTCCATTAGGGGGTGT
>JALJCO010007962.1:0-22884 GCA_023101725.1 Atherinomorus stipes | reverse complement strand
CTAACTGCTAGCAGAGTGATTGACCATGCTTGCATGCCAATAAAACTGGGGTTATTAGTCTAATGTCCCGGTTTCCCCTGAAGATTAGAGTTCGTTTACAATGCGTGAGCAGACAGAGCTTCGTTTGTATGCATGATAATTGCAATCAACTGGAATACCCGCCCAAAACCGCGAAGCACAGAAAATGTCATGATGATGGTGATGTAATGAACCATCCGAGCGCCTGCGTCAGTTACAAGCTTCGAATTACAGAAAAGCCTGACCACAGATTCGCAAGAAGCGGCTCGCTTGACTGCAGTCTGAGCCAAGCGCAGTCCCTTGCTGGTGAGCAAGCGTGCTGGTAGGTATTGACCCAACAGCCGCAGCCACACACAGTGGTCATAGAAGTACAGAACACGGAAATGCTCGGAGCTCCGCCACATCCACGCCCTCGGGTTTCACTCCGAATTTCGACACTTATGGGAATATTGTCCCGCTTTTCCAGTTGAATTGATGGAGCCCCACGGTTACTGTGCACAAATTAAACTCCTTCCCGCCATGGTGCTATATAAATCTAAAGAAGCTGTGCAGAGTAACAGCCTGTTGGTACAAGAAGTACTCCCTGTGGTTTCAGACCAAGAACCTGCAAATACAATATGTACAGAACAATTTTAATTTTCAATGGAGATATTGTTTCACATGCGTTTATATTGGCAATATTTGGGTTTGAACAGGAATAATCTGTATTAATATTTGAGTTTTTAAAAACCCAAATACGAGCACTGTAGTTTTGGCCAGTGTTTACATGGCGTGTGCGCTAAATGCGTCAAGCTGCTAATATTTCCGGTTGCGAAAGAGTTACTGACTGCATGTAAACACAGTGATTGTTAGTTACATACTGTAAACATTGCTGACAGAGCCCCGTTGACTGCCAGTCTATCAATCATTCTTTCGCATCAAGAGTGATTGACGCAACAGGCAAATAAAAAACCTGTAGAAGAGTTACAAATGTTTTTTGGTGCCCGATGAATGATTATATATATTTAAAGCTTTTAATTAATACTTTATAGAGCTAGAATCCAATTGAATATTGCAAAAATATTAAAAAACATCTTCTATAAATACCTTGGAGTGAACTAGTAAGCTAACAACGAGTAAATATCTCGCTAAATTATTATGTCTAACATGAGCAATATATTGTTGATACCACCTCTGTCTTTTTAGAAGCTGATTTTTTTAGTGGAAAGTTAAACTTATGGCGAGTTCAGTCCGTCTGCTTAGTGAACATGCTCAAACTGATTGGCTCCGTAGTGCAAAGATCTACCAGGTCATACCCACGGCGCTCTGGGCCCGAATTCAGATGAGAAGACGGCCAGGAGAGCAGCCATTGTGCCCTCGGAAACAGCTGTAGTAAGACCAGCAAAACCTTCAAATTCAACTTAAATGTGTTGTTTCTGTCAAACGAAACAAAAAGTTGCACATTTAGCCAAAACAATATAATCTGAATTATACCAAACATAGAAACCACACAAAGGTCGAATAGTGTAATTTTTTTCAACTCACCCTCTCTTTACCTTTATGAGAAATGTGTATTTTCCTGTATGTGGTTTTGTTTCATTCAGTGTCCTTGATAGTCGACACAAGATTCTGACGATAAATTTGTGAATATTTTAACCTAATTTTTTCCTTATCAGTTGAAGTCTCTGTGAGTTATCTTCCTGGGTGGTACTGACATGGCTTGCATCCCATGTGGGTGCCTAGTGTCTGTGGGTCAGCTGGGTTAAAGGACCGTTACTCAGGGTACAGTGGTTCTCAAACTTTTGTAGGCTCTTTCATTGCCAATGTCAGCCCCATTCACCACCTGTCACATGTCTGAACATCTACCATCACGAAAATTAATGTTATTCGAGGGGCCTATTGAGTCAACATCACTAGTTCACGTTCTGTTAGTCGGCGGCCCGCCTTTCAGCCAGCACAAAACTAGAACTGGCTGGGCCGCCCCCGACAGAGCCCCGGTTCCAGCCTAGTCCACCGGGGCTTCAAACTCAGACATCTGGGTTGCTGACCTGACAGCACTAACATCAGTGTCAACAGCACCACCTCTGGGACGGGCGTGGTTACCCAGGTCCAGAGGCATCCACCTGGGTCTATGCGTTGATGCATACATGATTTGGCTACCCGCCGTGAAATGCTAAATTATTTTGCTCAAACTACTAATTTGTTAAAGACCACCAAAGTCATTTTTCCTGATACCACATCATCTTTGCTGTACAGTGGCCTCAATGGCAATCTAGTGGTAAAGATGGCATCTGAATGAAAAGATGCCTTCTTCAAATGACTACATGCCAAGCACTGAAACCTGAATATATTGCGGCCATTATGGGCCAAATTCACCCAGACCATAAAGATGTTTCATTCGGTGAGTGATCCAGTGAAACTTTGTACCTATATATTATTAGTTTCTTGTTATTTGAATTATTATTGTATTTAGCCTTTCTTTAATTGGAGGATGTCAATAATTTTTTGAGCACAATTGTAAATGACTTATTTAAGAAAATAAACACATAACAGCATTTTAGAAAGCAATTAATATTAATTGAAACAGCTTTTTCAAATGATATATCACGCTTTTCTTGCCACTCGACCTTTGATTTGTTACATCAATTATACTTTACATTCTGAGAGAAAAATGGCCATAACAATAAAACGAGCGAAAGTTTGATTTCCTTATTTTAATGCTTCAGTAGTTTCGAAATGCAAAATGTCTGTCTCTGACCAAATGAAAGAAGTCCGGTGTATAAAACAGAAACGCACTAAAAGTGCGTGGATGTTCTCTCTTTTATTAATAATTTTTTGTTCATATTAATTTTTTCTTTTATATCTTATCAATAAGTGCATATAAATATTCTCTGCTTACCATTCAGAATGATATTAACAAATCATGTCACTATCGGTGTGATCAGTTATTACTAAACTTAAAGATGTATGTATCTACAACATAACATGCATTAATCTTTAAAGGGAAGTTTGTTTTTACCTGGACCTATGTTTAACATGAAATACATTCATTTACCATCTAGAGATTTTGGTGTACTTGAATTCTTCAGGAGATATTTAGATCTCCTCATTTAGATATAGACCTTTCACTCCATGTTTTGCTATGAAACATTGTCAATTTCGTGAAGCTTGAAGCAAATTTATTGCCTATTTTGTATTTTTATATTTTCAAGGCATAATTTACATAAATACGCGAGTAAAAATGTTCAAATTGGCATCGATCACTCATTGTGTGTGCCACTCGCTGCTTCAAGCTCATAAAAATCCCACTTATGTTTTCATAACAAAACATTGCGAAAATGAAGGCTTGTGGCAGATGATATTTAGAGTCTGCATGTATTGCCTGCATCACTTACATTAGAGGTTATTGACATATAAGCGATCTGAGTGGATCTAAATATCTCCTGAAGGAATTCAAGTTACACCAAAACTGTCTGGGTGAGTAAATGAACATACTTCATGCCAGAAAATAGGTCCAGGCTGAAAAAAACCAAACTTCCCCTTTAAGAGCGCATACTTCAGAAAATTTGGGTTAAAACTCAAGTCCCCAAAACTGTATCCCCATGTGTGTGTTTTGCTTGCGTCTACATTTTAAAAACGCACAGTGGTAAAAACTTTGACCTCACTTCTCCTTGTCTCTGCATCCTCATAGACAGGAGGCGAATAGCGCTGATTGACAGGCTGCTGCTGCACACCCCCAGCTGTCGCCGGCAGAGTTCCAGAGTGGAAGAGAGCCTATTCAGGAGCTGTTCACTCAGGAGCCACCAACTGCCGAATTCGACCCGCCGCTCACCCTCCCTGTCCACACCTCTACATTGAGACGCACGTCTGACGCGCAAAACACACACATAAACTTAGATTGCTTGATTCTGGGTAGAGCTGAACAGTCCACTGCTGATGTTTTCCATGCGTCTGGAGTTAGATCAGGCCTTGTGCCAGAGCATCAAATGGCTGAGAGTAGGGCGCCTTTCAGCAGCATCGATGTAACAAGTGCAAGATGAGCTGGCTTCTCCAGCTGCTGGCTGGCTCAGGCCTCTCCAAATGACTCGTGGTTGGATGATGTGCTGACTTGAGTAATACATATTAGCTTTTTGTGCTGTCTCTGACATATAAAACGCCATTCAAAGAAGCTGTCATCACTCCCTGTGGAGGAATTTCATCATTTCACACCGAGTGTATTTTTATTCATCCTGTCTCACGTGTCATGTTTATACTGAGTGCACTGCACTATAGACAGTTCATAGCCAGCGAGTGACATGCATTTATAAAGCCTTATACTTGATAATATTGATATTTACTGTACAGTGAGTGTTACAGCAGATGACAGTGAAAGCAAACATCTTTTTTAAAACCCACTTATTTGTATTTTTGTTTGTGCCACTTGGCTCATAAACTGCTACATTGACCTGAAGCATGCAATATCCTTTGCAAGGAGCCACATAAGGGAAAAACTACCCTAAAGCTGACTTACAGTTTTTGACATGTAGTCAGGTGCAACTTGCATTTAAGAACTGTTACTATCACTATGGTTTAGTTTAAGAATATATGTAAGACATGTTTCAATTGAGTTAAACTTCTTCAGGATTTACAAGTAGTAGGAGAGCCATGGTTACAGCAGACAGCTTGAATATACATTTGATTTCAAAAATTTACTGTCCTTAACTG
Source organism: Atherinomorus stipes (assembly GCA_023101725.1). Classification (NCBI taxonomy): domain Eukaryota; kingdom Metazoa; phylum Chordata; class Actinopteri; order Atheriniformes; family Atherinidae; genus Atherinomorus; species Atherinomorus stipes. The sequence continues at coordinate 18,183 of JALJCO010007962.1, read as the reverse complement.
CAAACCAGCAGGATCCATATTAACACGCCACTTAAGTGTTGCCATGGTTACCAAGTTGGAAGATATTCGTGTCATTAACGCGGAGAGCGCGGATACCTTAAAATTGTATTCATCTGTGTTTTATTTCAGTTCTGCTTCAAGGAGCAGCTTAAGATGACATGTATACGCCCTACAAGTGTATAGTAACTGCATTTTGTCAAAAATGAGTTATTATCACTTCATGACACTGGGCGCAATCCTTGCCATGTGACAAAATATCTTATCTCAATGTGTGTCATTTTGAGAAAAATGGTAGTTGCTTCGTGCAGTAACTGCAAATAGCCCTAGTAAAACAAAGCAAAGAATATAGTAACATCCATTTCCCTTGCCTTGTTTTCATGTCAGTTACTGTAATTTCTTGCTTACATCACGCAAAACACCTTGTTGTTACATTTTTGCGTTATGACAAAGAAAAGAATACAAGTGCAAAAATAGGTAAACCTTCATATCAAATATGAATATTAATATGTACAAAGAATAACCATTATTCTACCTACAATGACTTTTGCTGACAATGAATACTTGAAGTCATTTTTCAGTTTTGGACTGCGTGGCCACGCCTTGCTTGTGAAGGCATAGTTAAAAAGTAGTTTAAAGCCAACTTGTTTGGCTTGCAACAAATTGTGATTTACCGAACCTGAAAGAGGAAATGAACTTATAACCAGATTAAATAAAGGTCTGGCACTTTCATACCACAGAAAATGCCTTTTAACATTTTAGGATTATATGTAAAAGGCATTTGAAATGGTATGAAATGCCAACATTTTGGTCTGGTTATAGAGTTCATTTCCTCTTTCCCGGAACATTGCTTGCCATGTGAACATTGGTGTCCACAATTTATTTACAAGCCAAACAAGTCAGCTTTTGAGCTACAGCTTTAAATACTTTTAACTATACTGCCCTACAAAGCAAAAAGGCAGTAACTACACACAGTCCAAAACAGAGAAAAATGACTTCAAAGTTATTCTGTTGTCCAAGCCAAAGTCATTGTAGGTAGAATAATGGACATGTGGCAATTTTGTTACTTTATAGTGGCTTATTCTTTGTACATATTAATATTCATATTTGATATGAAGGTTTACCCTATTTTGCACTTACTGTATTCTTTCTTTGTCATACTTACCAAAAATGTGGTAACAATGGGTGTTTTACGTGATGTAATACCAAGCAAAAGTACAGTAACTGACATGAAAACAAAGCAAGAAATGGATGTTACTGTATTCTTGCTTTGTTTTACTAGGCTATTTTCAGTTACTGCACAAACAGCTACCATTTTTCTCCAAAATGACACACATTTGAGATAAGATATTTTGTCACATAACAAAGGATACCTTGAATGTCATGAAAATGATAATAACTCATTTTTGACCAAAAATGCAGTTACTGCCTTTTTTGCTTTGTAGGGCAGTATACATGTCATCTTAAAAACTGCTCATGAAAGCAGAACTTTGAAATAAAACCTGAATGAATACAATTTTAAGGCCCATCCCTCTCCACTGTGCTTCGGCACAGGCTATCTTCAACTTGGTAACCATGGCAACTGCTTAAGTGGCAGTGATTGTCTGGATCTAACTGGTTATTTGCAGTTAAGGACAGTAAATTTTTGAAAATCAAATGTATATATTCAAGCTATCAATGTCTGCTGTAACCATGGCTCTCCTACTACTTGTAAATCAGAAGCGACTGAAAGAGGTTTAACTTCAATTGAAACATGTCTTACACTCTATTCTTAAACTAAACCATAGTGATGATGAAATAACAGTTCTTAAATACAAGTTGCACCCTGACTACATGTCAAAAACTGCGCTCGATCAGCTTAGGGTGGATTTTTCCCTTATGTGGCTCCTTATTTTAAGAGGATGTTGCATGCTTCAGGTCCAGCCCAGCGCAGTTTATAATTACCAAATTGGCACAAACAAAAGCCTCTAAATCTAAATGGTGAGATAGTGGAAGTTAGACCAGTAGGTTTTAAAAAAGATGTTTGCTCACTGTCATCTGCTGTAACACTCACTGTACAGTAAATATCAATATTATCAAGTATAAGGCTTTATAGAATACAATGCATGTCACTCGCTGGCTATGAGACTGTCTATGAGATACAGTGCACTCAGTATAAACATGACACGACAAGCAGGATGAATAAAAATACACTCGGTGTGGAAATGATGAAATTCCTCCACAGGGAGTGATGACAGCTTCTTTGAATGGCGTTTTGTATGTCAGAGACAGCACAAAAGCTAATATGTAATACTCAAGAATCAGCACATCATCCAGCCACGAGTCATTTGGAGAGGCACGAACCAGCCAGCTTGTAGAGAGATGTGACGCGCAGGGGCTCCTCGGAAAGCTGTCATCTTGCACTTGTTACATCGATGCTGCTGAAAGAGCGCCCTACTCTCCTCTACTGACGCAGCCGGTCATCATATGATGCTCTGGCACAAAAACCTCTGATCACAACTCAGACGCATGGAAACATCAGCAGTGGTTTGTTCAGCTCTACCCAGAATCAAGCAATCTAAGTTTATGTGTGTGTTTTACGCGTCAGACGTGCGTCTCAATGTAGGAGTGTGTGTGAGACAGGGAGGGGGTGAGGGGCGGCCCGGGGTCGGATTCGGCGGTTGAGTTTGGCTCCTGAGTGAACAGCTCCTGATAGGCTCTCTTCCACTCCTGGAACTCTGCCGACGACAGCTGGGGATTGGCCAGCAGCCTGTCAATCAGCGCTAGTTCGCCCTCCCTGTCCTATGAGGATGCAGAGACAAAGGAGGGGCGGGTCACTTTTTAAAAAGTTTTTACCACTATTACGTTTTTAAAATGTAGACACACTGAAAGCAAAACACACACATAAGGGGATACATCCAGTTTTGGGGAGACTTGAAGTTTTAACCCAAATTTTTCTAGTATGCGCTCTTAAAGGGGAAGTTTGGTTTTTTTTTTCAACCTGGACCTATTTTCTAGCATGAAATATGTTCATTTACTCACCCAGACAGTTTTGGTGTAACTTGAATTCCTTCAGGAGATATTTAGATCCACTCCAGATCAGCGTATGTCCAATAGCCTCTAATGTAAGTGATGCAGGCAACTGCATGCAGACTCTAAATAAGTTATCATCTGCCACAAACTCCTTCATTTCACCAATGTTTTGTTATGAAAACATAAGTCGGACCCCCCTATGAGCTTGAAGCAGCTTGAAGTGGCTCTTTTTGTGGTGATCCGTCGCAATTTACAGACATTTTTACTGCGGCGGCTTTGATAACGTCACTGTTATGCAACACCGTAGCAAGTAAATGTCTGTAAATAAGAACGAATCGCCACAAAATAAGCAACTCAAATTTGCTTCAAGCTCACAGGGGGGTCCGACTAATGTTTCATAGCAAAACATGGGTGAAAAGGAGTCTATATATCTAAATAGGAGATCTAAATATCTCCTGAAGGAATTCAAGTTACACCAAAACTCTCTGGGTGAGTAAATGAATGTATTTCATGTTAGAGAATAGGTCCAGGTAAAAAACAAACTTCCCTTTTAAGATTAATGCATGTTATGTTATAGGTATACATCTTTAAGTTTAGTGTCCTTGATCACACCATTTAGATATACCCTTAAATGAAAAGTGATGCATGATTTTGTTAATATCATTCTGAATGGTAAACTGAAGAGTATTTTTATGCACTTATTGATAAAAGATATAAAAAGAAAAATTAATATGAACAAAAAGTTAATATAAAAAGAGAAAACATCCCTGCACTTAGTTGTTATGATCCCAAGCATTTTCTGTTTTATCTCACCAGTTTCTTTTCATTTGTCCAGAGAAGACAGACATTTTTGCATTTCAGGCCTGAAGCATTAAGATAAGAAATCAAACTTTTATTGGTTTGTGAAATTGCCATTTTTTTCTCTCAGAACTGTAAAGGTACAGTGTGTAACAAAATCAAAGGTCAGTGGCAGAAAAACGTGATATATCATTTGAAACTTTGTTTCAATTAATGTGAAATTGCTTTCCTAAAATAGCTGTTATGTGTTTATTTTCTTAGAATAAGTCATTTACAATTGTGCTCAAGATTATTGACACCCTCCAATTAAAGAAAAGGCTAAATACACAATAATAATTCAAATAACAAGAAACTAATAATATCTAAAAATTTACAAAAAGACCACTGGATCCACTCACAGATGAAAACATCTTTATGTCTGGGCGAATTTTGGCCACTAATGGCCACAATATATATTCAGAACAGTGCTTGGCGTATGAAGTCATTTGAAAGAAAACATCTTTCATTTCAAATACCCATCTTTACCACTAGATGTCAGTAATTTTTACACACTGTACCTTTAAAGATGATGTGGTATCAAGGAACTTCCAAAAAAATGACTTTGGTGGTCTTTACAAAAGATAAATAACAATTAGTAGTTTGAGCAAAATAATTTAACCTTTCCGGGGTGAAAGTAATTAAATCATGTATGCATCACGCATAGGCACTGATTTCGTGGTCGTGGATGCCTCTGGGCCTGGGTAGCCAGAGATATTACACACTAAAACCACTGCTGGGCTAAAAAGGGACATACTAATTTCAGGGTTACTTCGACCCAGAAAATTGGGTTACTTATTTGACCCTACTTTCGGGTTGAATATTTGACCCAGAAGGTGGGTTATATTGACTGCAGTGTTGGGTTTTTTAATCCAGAAGTTGGGTCAGCAACCCAAATGTCTGGGTTGAAATACCCCAGTGGTTCTCAAACTGGGGGGCTCAGGGCTCTGTCAGGGGCGGCCCAGCCAGTTCTAGTTTTTGTACTTCTAACAAAAAACGGGCATATTCTTTAAAGTACCAATGAACAAATGATGATGACTCAATAGGCATTGCCCCCCACCTCAAATGCTGTGTATTTTTTCATGTATTTAATGGTAAATGTTCGGGTACATGTGGTAGCGGTGGTGAGATGAAGGGGCTTGACATTATTATTTCCAATGAAAGGGGGGCCTGTAAAAAAGTTTGAGAACCACTGAAATACGCTGAGAAATAAGTTGGTCCCTTTTAACCCAGCAGTTTGACCCACAAGTTTTTACTGAGCACCCAACATGGGAGTGATGGCAAAGCCGTGTCAGATTTACCACCCAGGAGATGCTCACAGAGATTCTAACTTTGATAAGAAAAAATTAGGTTAAAAAATATTCACAAATTTATCATCAGGAAATCTTTGTGTCGACTATCAGGAACACTGAACTTGGTTATAATCGCCAATGAGTTCAAAAAGCCACAGCTGCAAGGAGAAATACATTTCTCATAAAGAACCAAAGGGAGGGGTGGGTGAAAAAAATTTTACTATTCGGTTGCTGTGTGAGTTTGTATGTTTACAGTATAGTTCAGATTATATTGTGTTGGCTAAATATTTTAGCTTTCTGTTTCATTTGACAAAGCAAGCACATTTAAGCGTGTTGGATGTCGCATTTGTGAAGGATTTTGCTGAATGTACTACAGCTGTTTCAGGGGGACAATGAAGCCTTTCTCCTGATTTTTAGCCACCGTCTTCTCATCTGAACCAGTTTAGGCGCCATTGGGACATGACCTGAGTAAGGTCTCTCCTCCTCTTATTATATCTCAATCCTCGGGTCTTTGCACTACGGAGCCAATCGGATTTGAGCATGTTCTGCTAAACGGACAGACTGAACTTTCACTCACTTCAGTTTAACTTTCCACTAAAATCAGCTTCTAAAAAAAACAGAGGTGAAACATCAGCAATGTAGTTGCCTCATGTTAGACCTGTAAGGCCTTAACGAGGATATTTACTCCATTATTAGCTTACTAGTTCACTCCAAGGTGGTATAGAAGATGGTTTTTTTAATATTTTTTTGCAATATTCAATGAAATTGGATTCACTGCTCTATAAAGTATTATTAATTAAAAGCTTTAAATATATATAATCATTCATCAGACTTAAAAAACATTTGCCAATCATTTCTACAGGTTTTATTTGCCTGTTGCCCGTCAATCACTCTTGATACCGAAGAAAGAGTGATTGATGGGCAACAGTCAACGGGAACTCTCGTCTAATGTTTACAGTATGTAGCTAACAATCACTGTGTTTACATGCAGTCAGTAACTCTTTCGTAACCAGAATATTAGCAATGACCCTGTTGCGCACCGCCATGTAAACACTGGCCAAAACCCGAATATGCTCATATTTGGGTTTTTAAAAACTCAAATATTAGCCCTGGGTTATTCCTGTTCAAACCCAAATATTTGTTAATGTAAACACGTATCGGAATAATATCTCCATTGAAAGAGGAAATTAAATTGTGTTCTGTACATATTGTATTTGCAAGGATTCTTGGTCTTCTGAGTAAACCACAGGGAGTACTTCTTGTACCAACAATCAGACGGTACTCTGCACAGCTTGCTAGTTTATATAGCACCATGGCAAGGAGAGGAACTGGTGTGCACAGTGACTTCGTGGGGCTCCATCATTCAACTGGAAAAGATGGAGAACAGCGGCTCTTCATCATTACAACCTGTTCCCACCTTCATAAGTGTCCAGGGGGCTCAGGTGGAAACTGGAAGCGTGGATGTGTATGGTGCAGAGCTCCAGCTCCATTCCCCATTTCCACCACATGTTCTATCCTTCTATGACCCGCAATGATGTGAAGTACCGCTGGTGGGTCAATACCAGCACAGCAGCACCAGCAAAGGACTGCTAGCAGCTCCAGACTGCAGTCAAGCGAGCCGCCTCTTGCAGATCTGTGGTCAAGCCAACCGGCGTTTTTCTTCTGTAATTCTGAAGCTTAGCTGGCTTGACCGCAGGCGCTCCGGATGGTTCATTATCCACCATCATCATGACATTTTCTGTGCTTCGCGGTTTGGGTCGGAATATTCCAGTTGATTGCAATTATCATGCATACAAGAGTAACTCTGTCTGCTCACGCATTGTAAACGGGTTTTTCCTAATCTTTCAGAAACCGGAACATTGACCTTAACCCCAGTTTTGATGGCATGTAAACGTAGTCAATCACTCTGCTAGCAGTTAGCAGCATTCAGACAATGACCTCTGTCTTACTTGCATTTGTGACATGATGGGAGAATCTGTACCTGCTGTCTGCTAGATGACGGCGTCCAGATTTGGCTCGTGCACGTTGTGCGTGGCAAGGGAGGGAGCTGTGAATCTCAAGAGTACCTAACTGCAGTTACAATGACCGACAAGGGTGCTGCCATACATCCAATCCATACAGGAAGTCTCATGTGGAAGTTAGTTAAATACCGCCAAGAGTAACTATCTGCAGCTTGCAAACAGATGTGTATAGTGTAGTCGGGTGGTTAGGGTTAGGAGAAGGGTCAGGGGTAGGGTTAGATTTTAGAAAGTTACATGAAAAACAAACTTCCGAGTGGCACTTCCGGTGTGGATTGGATATATGGCGGCGTACCGTGACTGCAGTTGGGTCCCTCTCGTGAATCTGGCGGGCTGCTCTTGCGCAAATGCTTTATTCAAAAACTCGCTAACTGTCTCTGTTTTCTGAATTTCCACAACATCTTCTATACCGCCTTTAAATTGCCACAGGCCACACTGTCTTCTCATATTTGTTGAAAGCCTTAAAATGCAGGAATGGACTGGAATGAAATGAAAATGAAATGTGAAATATCTGCTTTCTTTAAACTGAAATGACCACACTTTCACTTCTGATGGTTTGGGCTTGTAAGAATACAGAAAGTCACAGAGGATTGATAACTGAAGTAGTTGAAGCATTTTGTATCTACTTGAATCCCAAACAGGCTGACAATAAAATCCAGACTTTAGAATATTTTAAGGACAAAATGTAAAAAAAAAAAAATTTTAAAAAAAGGAAAGAAAGAAAGAAAGAAAATAAGAAAAACATTTGTAAATTGAAATTAAACTGTATTAGACCACTAGACTGCTTTGACTAAGTGGGGACTTGAGGATGGTGATCCACTTTGTCCCAGTTTTACAACTAAAACTCTTTGTCCCAGATTTTATCCTGTTAATACAAAAGGAAATACCCAGAAAATATGTCTTCCTTTGTTGTTTCCACAGCAACCACAGCAGATATGCTGATATTGCCTGAGCAAAATCCTGCATAGAAATGCATAGAAGTAAAATGTAGTTTGCTCTAACCCTTTTTCCAGGATCCCCTACCCTGCCTTTAATGTTTCTTGCAGAGGATTTTCACCCCAACTCTCCCCAAAACTTTGTACATTACTTTCAGAGATGCCAGACAAGGACCATACATGAAAGCTTGTCCACCCAAATAACCAAAACCACACATCCATCCTTGGGGAAAAAAATAAACAAATAAAATGAAGCTTATAGCAACAAGTGACAAAACCACTGTGTCTTCAGCAGCAGCCCCTGCCATGTACACGGAGGAAGCAACAGAGATACAAACTCTTCAGACACAAAAACAGCCACAGCAAAGAGCTGGTGATGAGCACTGAGCTCAAACAGCATGGAGCCACAGACGGCTGCAGGACAAATGAAGACTCAAACCAAAACCGAGGACACACTGAGAGACATGTGACAGCGATAAAACCGACAGGACAGACATTTCCCATCATGTGTGTGGGTTTATGTGTACACTGGGGTGAGAAATTACAATAAATATACATTATTATGCTTGAAGCAATTTGGAGAAGCTTTCTCAGCCTTCTACTGTGGGAAGCATTCGTGTGTGTGTGTGTTTCATTTTAAACCAGTAAGTTAATAACAAAAATAATTTAAAGATAAGGGAACTTCTTTTAGTCGACTTAAGATAACAAAATCATTAGTTTGAGCAAAGAAATAAGAATTCAGTCTTAAGCAGCATGTTATCAATGATGTGAGCTCTTGGTAACTTTACTGTCAGTGGGTTTACGGATAAAGAATGAGAAAAAAAAACCCCCAAAAAAACAGATTAGATTAATGGTTGCAGAAGATCCTGCCCAGTAAGATAACATAGAGTTGCATGTCGTGCTTATTAATTCCAAAAGGATTGAAGATGAGATAAATTAAGTTCAGTAAAACTGACCTTTTACCGAGCCCCACTCACAACACTTCCCGCAGATAACAGCCTATTCTCGGCAGCAATTCCTCATTCTTGGGTCCATTTTAGATAATGAATATCAACTTTGCTGGTTAAAATGACTGACAGCTAACATTAACTCCAAGAGATAGTTAAAAATGCTCCCAGCTGGTGGTTGGTTAAGTGCACTTGTATTCCTATTTCCTTTCATTTTTTCTGTTTCTCCCTTTATTCTCATTTCCTAATCTTCATTTTCATTAACTTATCTAAGCATTTTCCACAGTTTTGAGTTGTCTAAAGCAAACTGTCTTAAACCCATCTCTGTAATCCCTCCCCTCCCCCCTCCAAAAATGCTACTTCCTCTGATTGGGCTGCAGGAAGACAATACCCATTGCTTCTGCACTGTTCCTAATTCAGCTAAGACTTTAAAAACCTGCCATGAGCTGATTTCACTCACAAATGGGGAAAAAAGGTTTAAGACAATCCTCTGTTCTATGTTTAATAAGAAAATCTGACAATTAAACATAACAAATCTCCTTACACGGCCTTTCTGATGTATTAAATTCAAACACAGCAAAATACTGTTGGCTTCTTATCTGTACAATGTTTTTCTTTGTTGCTTATCTTTGAACATTTAAAATCAGTATAAATCTGACATCTGTCATCTTCTGACATCAGTTTTTACTGTTTCCAAATTCTTTATTTAGACTAGCTAAGGAGAATTTTGTACTTTGTGTGCTCTGAGGTTGGTTTTAAGGTTTGTGAAATGCCCAGCTACGTGATTGGCTTGACCCTTCTTTAAGTTTCAGTTAAAGGCATTATGGAAGATGTTTCTTTCAACAATTTTTGAAATATTCGACAAAATTGGATTCATTTCCCCATACGCTATGATTAATCAAAAGCTTTAAATATATAAATATTATTAGATATCAGCTGTGAAAGTTATGGGGCTGAAAAAACATCCACCAATCATCCCTACATTCCTGACATTTTTCATTTGTCTGCTCGTCAATCACTTTTACTAGTATAACAAGAGTAATTGATGGTCAATTCAACAGGTAATAGGTGAGACTGATCAATGAGAGTGATTGATTGGCAAGAATAATACTGCGTACCAGAAGTGGTGCACTCTCGTCTGATGTTTACAGCAGGTCGCTAACAATCATTCTGCTAGCAGTTAGCGGCGTTCAGACAACATCTATTTTACTGGATTTGTAACATGATGGACAATCTGTACCTGCTGTCTGCTAAACACCGCTAACAGTCTCTACTTTCTGAAATGCCAAAACATCTTCTACAGCGCCTTTAAAAAAGACAGCTATGTATTTTTTATACACATTTCTTCATACTTGCTTTTATTCATTATTGAAAAAAAATGTTGGACTTTTTTTACTTGATTTATACAGTTGTGTGAAAAAGTGTTTGCCTCCTTCCTGATTTCTTTTCTTTTCTTTTTTTTTTTTTTTTTGGGGGGGGGCATGTTTGTCACACTTATATGATTCAGATCATCAAACAAATTTAAATGTGAGACAAAAAAAACACGTGAACACAAAATGCAGTTTTAAATGAAGGTTTTTATTTGTATTGGGGAAAAAAAACTCCAAACCTCCATGGGCCTGTGTGAAAAAGTGATTGCACCATAAGAGAGAGCAGTGTTGTATAAAGTACCCAAAAGCCATACTTGAGTAAAAGTAAAAGTACCTTACTGGAAAATGACTCAAGTAAAAGTGAAAGTTGCCTGCTAGAATATTACTTGAGTAAAAGTAAAAAAGTAGCTAGTATTTACTGTACTTAAGTATCAAAAGTAAAAAGTACTGTTAATAAAACGCAATCAGAACTTTGAGTTGAATATTTTCTTTATTCCTGTTTAATTTAGTTTTAAAGTTTAAATTTGCAAAGTGTAAAGGAGCTTCAATACCTCCTTACATAAACCCAACCATATAGAAAAATACTGTACACACAAACATCCTTACAGACCTGCATGAATGCCTACCAACATTCATACCCACGTGCATTCAGTATTAAATCATTCCTAATAAACTCTTGGTGCTTGGAGGTGATGCAATCAAACAAAGAACTTGATTGGCTGAACTTTAACATGACTGCAGTGCGACAGCACTTGAATTACTGAACCCTGAAAAACGTTTTGTTCGACCTCAAAAGAAGTTGTTTCTCAAAATGGTGAGAACTCAGTCTCGCTCTTCTTGGGCTTAAGACCAGACCAACGATGCTAAACAGCCTTTCACCTGCTGCTGAGGCAGGTAAGGTGTGTTTAGCTTCAGAGACAGCTGTACAAGGCTGCTACCAGTCCCACTACAACAAAACAAAATTGTCCATTGGCTATTAGGTTCCTTCTTATTTTGTAACGAGTAACTAAGATGCTCAGTTAAATGTAATGGAGTAAAAGTACTGATTTTTTTCAGAAAATGTAGTGAAGTAAAAGTAAAAGTAATCAGAAATAGAAGTAGTAAAGTAAAGTACAAATATAAAAATACTACTTAAGTAAAGTAACGAAGTATTTTTACTTAGTTACTATACAACACTGAGAGAGAGACTGGGCAAAAATGGCCTGCATGGCAGAGTTCCAAGATGAAAAATACCACTGAGCAAAAAGAACATAAAGGTTCTTCTCAGTTTTGCCAGAAAGCATCTTGATGATCCCCAAGACTTTTGGGAAAATACTTTGTGGACTGACAAGATAAAAGCCGAACTTTTTGGAAGGTGTAGGTCCCATTACATCTGTCGTACAAGTTACACGGCATTTCAGAAAAGGAATCATACCAACAGTAAAATATGGTGGTTTTAGTGTGATGGTCTGGGGCTGTTTTGCTGCTTCAGGACCTGAAAGACTTCCTGTGGTAAATGGAACCATGAATTCTGCTGTCTACCAAAAAATCCTGATGGAGAATGTCCGTCCATCTGTTTATAACCTCAAGCTGAAGCGGACTTTGGTTCTGCAGCAGGACAATGATCCAAAACACACCAGCAAGTCCACCTCTGAATGGCTTAAGAAAAACAAAATGAAGACTTTGGAGATGCTTAGTCAACGTTCCGACCTAAATCCCATTGAGATGCTGTGGCATGACCTTCAAAAGGCGGTTCATGCTGGAAAACCCTCCAATGTGGCTGAATTACAACAAATGCAAAGATGAGTGGAACAAAATTCCTCCACAGCGCTGTAGAAGACCCATTGCCAGTTATCGCAGTAACAGTAACGCTTGATTGCAGTTGTTGCTGCTAAGGGTGGCCCAACCAGTTATTAGGTTCAGGGGGCAATCACTTTTTCAAACAGGGCCATGAAGGCTTGGATTTTTCCCCCCATTAAAAATAAAAATCTTCATTTAAAAACTGCATTTTGTGTTTACCTGTGTTTTTTTTGTCTCACATTTAAATTTGTTTGATGATCTGAAACATATACAGTAAGTGTGACAAACATGCAAAAAAATAAATCAGGAAGGGGGGCAAACACTTTTTCAAACAACTGTATTTTTCTTTTTGCTCCAACACCATGTCAGCTCCATTCACTGCTTTGAGGCTGCATTTTTTCTTTGTTATATAAATAATATGTCTGGATTGTACTCAAGTTGCAAAACTCTTATTGGAATTGCAGTATGTGTTGTACTGCGAGTTTGTCTACTAAATTAATCAGCATAAGTACATAATGAAACCATGAATAGGCCTTAACAGTTCCTGCATATTTAATTTTTCATTTCATTCATTTATCTATTTTGAACAGAAATTAAAAGCAAATGCACACATGCTTCTTCGAACATTGTAGTTCGAAAACATAAATCTAAATTTGTGAATGTCTGCACATCTCCCTGTCAGTGCACATCTGATTGACAGTTGTGATAAGGTTACAGCTGCTCAGCCTACATATTTGTTTCATGAACAGGTTAAAAACTTAAATATCCACAGCTTTTGAACAGTTGGGCATGTGTTTTGTGTCTCTACATAAACTTCCTGCACATGTCCTTGTGTGAACCAACCTTCAACGTGGAGGTCAGTATGCGGAGGTGGTGCAGGCGCTCATTGAGCTGAGGGTCCGCGGCCCGTCGGAGGAACGACTGCCTGAACTCTGTCTGGCCTTTGGCCTCTGATCCCCGCCCCAAAGGACAGACTCCACCCTGCTCACATGCACGAAACAGGTCGCCAAGGGACGCACCTTCACTGCCACCTTTAATACAGTCGGAGGGAAACACAGAGACGCATGTTTAATGGTGATTTCAACTCTTCTATTCAGATCAGTCACGAGATTTGAAATTTGGAGGACAATGAGGTGACTGGGCTTGCTAATATCTCAGATCTGCCACTGGAGGACAGCAGTAGATTAACACTTCTACCACACAGTGTAACAGCTTGTATTAGTCACAGAGAGATTACTAATGATGATAAAAATCCTGTCTTCCCTGTCAGCTTCAGGGACGTTCTCTCCACCGTGGCAGTTTTATAACCTCCTCCGCATCAGCATCCATTGTGCTGTTCCCTAACAGACTGTACATACATATATCACCTGATACATACGCGTATAAATCAGCCTTATTTACTGATTTAGTCTGGCACTTTTCTTCTTGGACCTCACCTCAGCAACCAGCGCACCATTGTCTCATTAACCTCATTAAAACGGTGTGTGAACGCAGTGTGTGTTAATAGATACCGATGACAGTTAAATGGATATGTGTCTGCCCGAGAGCGGTTTTATATCTAGCACATCTAGTGACGTCAAAGTCTTCACCTTAAAAAATCCTTCTTTTCTGTCTCTAGTGGCTGTCAGTGTAAGACATACTTCCTCTGTCTGCTCTGTCTGTAGTTGGGCAACAGACAGAGTACAAGCCCCACAGGATGATGGAAAAATATCTACCCCGTCTATCTGTGTGCACTCATAACAAAGTGATGCGCTGTTGCTGTGAACGTGGCTTCTAATGGGTTTTAGAGATAGAACTGAGACACTTTTTTACTTCCAAATCTTGTATAATCTCGATGAAATGAAACAACTGGTACTGTATTAATATGAACAGAATGCATCTCCGGTCATGAACCGTCTACATTTTAGACCTGTCTGTTTTTGAAGCCCACCTACCAAAATGTTTTCTTGAATGGATCAGTTTGTCTCTCAGCCAAAGTGAATAAAGTATAATCAAGGATTAACAAAAATAAAATCCTGATGTTTCAATTAAATATTTGTGACATGCAAAAATACCACAGAAAGTAGTGTTGTTCCTACTTTACACAGGATATAAACATATACTGTATGTGTGTATATATATATATATATATATATATATATATATATATATATATATATATATATATATATATATATATATATATATACACACACACACACACACACACACACCCCCCCCTTATATAGTTTCTATTTACTAAAATTATATATATATCACTATACATCTAATTTCAATTCCTGAACCAAACCAAATTCAGACCACCACACACTAAAATTAAAGAAATGTGTTTGGCAATTTTGATTAAATACTTAAATATATAAATAAAACTAAATAAATAAATAAATACTTGACCTTCATTTGCAGCTCAATATATGTCGATTGGTGCTGATCACTGTTTTAGTTCAATGCCCTGCACTGAACCCTGCTGTTAAAACACCAGACTGTAGGACACAACAAGCAATCAACAGTTTATTCCCTTGTTAAAACTTATCATCGTGTTTTTCTAATAATAGAAATGTTGGGCTGCTCGTTGGTTCATGTCTTAATGTTTTTGTTAAGTTTTTAGAGTTAACATGAAGAATATTGTTCATATGGACTACTTTGAAAAAAAATCTAAATTAATAGCTTTATTCTAATAAAGATAGAGCAATTAGAAGTGCGTTAAATTACTTGTTGAAAATAATTAAATAAAAATCAAATCAAATCAAATCAAGTTTATTTATATAGCCCTTTACAGTACCCATTGGACACACAAAGTGCTTTACAGGGAGGGGTAACAGAAAAACATTGGGACAGGTGGGGAGGGGAGAAAAAAAGGAAACCACTGTCCCGCCCTCTGCAGAGGACGTGATAATGGGTAAAAAAAAAACACCCTCAGTACAATTAAGCACGTATACAGACAATCACAATATCATGACACATGTGGTAGGGAGGAGGGGGTCCAGAGCCCAGTCAGAGAGGAGACGCTGCCAAACAACAGGGGGCGCATCTTTCCAAACCTCTACCGATTTCTGGTGGGAGGAAGTTGAAGGACCAGCAGTGCAGTGGACATGTGTGTGTCAGTATCGTGTGATGTGTGTGCGTGAGCGAGAGACAGAGCACACACACAAAGTCTGTAGGTGATAAGAACAGCCTTGCCAGAGTGTCCACTGCTCCCGTGGAGGGAGGGGGGGGGTTGCAGAGCTTCACTTCGGCAGTTTCTCCAAGACATTGGGGAGTAGATTAGATAAGTAGGATTGTTTGGGTCAGGCTGACATCTGTTTTCTTGCCTGCCTTCAAGTCCCGGCGGTCTCCAATGGCGATTCCAAACAGCCAAATCTTGGTCATTTCCATCAATTGCCGGTCGTCAATTTCTCCAAGCTTGTATCAATCTTGCGCAGCAAGTTCAGAATCTCCTCTTGCTTGTCGCTCTTAGTCAGAGTGGCTACAAGTTTTTGAATCTGCTCACAGATCGCATTAGTCTGAGTGTTGGCGACACGGCAAACAGCCTCCGGCAGCTTGCCAACCGCTGCCATCAGCTTACAATATTTCAGATAAACCAGGTAGATGCATGCTCCAATCAGCAGGAACCCGATTATCATAAATCCAAAAATGTATACGTCCTCGACGTCTTCCACAGAAAGCACGGACAGGCACATATCCTCCACTTTCCCCATGAGTCCATTACATACCCGGCCGGGTGCGTTTCAGCAGGGCAAGAAGGCTGTCCCGAGCCTTGTCTTTGGGTGGAAAAAATTTTATCCAATGCGTTGAGAGACCAGCCGACCAGATCCATGATTTCCAAAAGGAAGTTTGGGAGAAAACACAGACAGAAGCTCTGAGAGAGACAAGACAAAGATTGCAGGAAAGCAGGGAGACGGGAGCAGAGGGAAGCACGTCTGCACTCGCTGAGAGCCGGAAGAGGAAAAAAAAAAAAAAAAAAAGTGTCAAACTTTCACCCAGAGGGACAAAAAAACACGAAGAACACCTTTTAGAAGTCAGATATCCTGATTCATTAAATTGAATTTAACTTTGTTAATTTTAGAATTTGAAATCATTTCTGTGAGCTGAAAATGCAACTAATGCTCTCAAAGGTTTTTTTTTTTTTAAAGCCGATTGTGTAAAAATGGCTCAGTCCTCTACATAACAGTGACATAACAAAGAGGTGTGTTCAGTCAGATGTTTCCTCAGCACTGCCACAACAAAGAATGGTACAGGCCATATGTGCCAACAGCAACAACTTCACAACAATGGTTTGATGACTAATGACCAATAACTTTTGGTGGTTTGATTTACCCCCAACATATTCACCTCTCCCACTGAAGGTGGAGGACACTGAATTAGTCCACATTTTGTGCCTCCATTGTCAAGGTAGCTGACCAGGGCTGTAGAGATGAAATAGTCAGTGCCTGTTGTAGCAGTAACCCCCAAATTTGTTTGTGGACAGCAGTGAGGGATGCTCCTAGGATGAAGAAAGAGCCTTAACAAGTATTTTTGGCCTGTGGGAGCTCTGTGGCAGCTGATACTGTGGATACTAGGCTGAGTGGAACATGGTTTTGATGCCTTACTGAAGCAAAAATAAATAAATAAAAATATGACATGAGAGGAGTTTGGTGAGACCACAGTAAATGATTTGGGGATCGCTTCAAAGAGAGTCTGGTTCACCATCCAGCAACTCAGGAGGGGACAGGGTGTTGTTGACATTTTGTATGGAGAGGATGGGGCGCTGCTGACCATTACTGATGGTGTGGGTCAGTGGAGAGAATACTTCAAAGACCTCCTCAATCCCACTGACACACCTTCCACTGGGGAAACAGTGTCTGGGAACACCGACGTGGGCCATCTAATCTTTAGGGCTGACATTGTCAAGGTTGTTACGAAGCTCCCCGTTTGTAGGGCCCCAGAGGTGGATGAGATCCACCTAGAGCACCCCGAGGCCTTACTTTGGTTGACATGTCATTTGTAGCATCACATGACCAGTTCCTCTGGAGTTGCAGACTGGATTTGTGGTCCATTTAGGGGTTCCTGGAGAAGGTCAGTCAGATAATCAAACCTTGAATTCAGGGGGAGGGACTGATTTTTGTCAAGGTGATGGAACTGTGGACCAGCTCCTGGAAGGTATAGAAGTTTGTCAAACAGTCTAAATGTGCTTTGTGGACAGCCTTCTTGCCCTGCAGAAACGCACCCGGCCGGGTATGCTAATGGACTCATGGGAAAGTGGAGGATCTGTGTTGCCTGTCCATGCTTTCTGTGGAAGACGTCGGTTATTATACATTTTTAGTTATGATAATCCAGGTACTGATTGGGCAACCCCCTACCTGGTTTATCTGAAATATTATAAGCTGATGGCAAGTTGTAAGCTGCCGAATGCCCAGCAACCACTCGACTAGGTGACAAACGGAGATTCTGAACTTGCTGCGCAAGATTGATACAAGCTTAGGAAATTGACGACCGGCAATTGATGAAATGACCAAGATTTGGCTGTTTGGAATCGCCATTGGAGACCGCTGGGACTTGAAGGCGGGCAAGAAAACAGTGTCAGCTGACTGACAATCCTACTTATCTAATCTACTCCCCAATGTCCTTGGAGAAACTTTGCCGAGTGAGCTCTGCAACCCCCCCCTCCCTCCACGGGGCAGTGAACACTCTGTGTGTTCTTATCACCTACAGACTTTGTGTGTGTGCTCTGTCTCGCTCACACAGGCTTACATCACACGATACTGACACACACATGTCCTCTTTTAACAGATGCCTTCAACTTCCTCCCCACCGAAATCAGTGGGAGTTTGGAAAAGATGCGCCCCCTGTTGTTTGGCAGCGTCTCATCTCTGACTGGGCTCTGGACCCCTCCTCCTCCCTACCACATGTGTCATGATATTGTGATTGTCTGTATACGTGTAATTGTACTGAAAGTGTTTTTGTATTATCACGTCCTCTGCAGAGGGCGAGGGACAGTGGTTTCCTTTTTTCTCCCCTCC
>JALJCO010007961.1:0-51185 GCA_023101725.1 Atherinomorus stipes | reverse complement strand
ATGATGAGAACTCCTCCCGTTCCACCACATCCATGATGAGAACCTCCCGTTCCACCACATCCATGATGAGAACCTCCCGTTCCACCGCATCCATGATGAGAAGCTTCCCGTTCCACCACATCCATGAGATGAGAACCTCCCGATCCACCGCATCCATGATGAGAAGCTCCCTGCTCCACCCACATCCATGATGAGAACCTCCCGTTCCACCGCATCCATGATGAGAACTTCCTGCTCCACCGCATCCATGATGAGAACCTCCGTTCCACCACATCCATGATGAGAACCTCCCGTTCCACCACATCCATGATGAGAACCTCCCGTTCCACCACCGCATCCATGATGAGAACCTCCCGCTCCACCACATCCATGATGAGAACCTCCCGCTCCACCACATCCATGATGAGAACCTCCCGTTCCACCACATCCATGATGAAACTCCCGTTCCACCACATCCATGATGAGAACTCCTCCTGCCCCACCACATCCATGATGAGAACCTCCCGCTCCACCACATCCAAGACGAGAACTCTCCTGCTCCACCACATCCATGATGAGAACTCCCCCCCTCCACCACATCCATGATGAGAACCTCCTGTTCCACCACATCCATGATGAGAACCTCCCGCTCCACCACATCCATGATGAGAACCTCCTGTTCCACCACATCCATGATGAGAACCTCCCGTTCCACCACATCCATGATGAGAACCTCCTGCTCCACCACATCCATGATGAGAACCTCCCGCTCCACCACATCCATGATGAGAACCTCCCGTTCCACCACATCCATGATGAGAACCTCCCGCTCCACCACATCCATGATGAGAACCTCCCGCTCCACCACATCCATGATGAGAACCTCCCGCTCCACCACATCCATGATGAGAACCTCCCGTTCCACCACATCCATGATGAGAACCTCCCGTTCCACCACATCCATGATGAGAACCTCCCGCTCCACCACATCCATGATGAGAACCTCCCGTTCCACCACATTCATGATGAGAACCTCCCCATTCCACCACATCCATGATGAGAACCTCCCGTTCCACCACATCCATGATGAGAACCTCCCGTTCCACCACATCCATGATGAGAACCTCCCATTCCATCACATCCATGATGAGAACCTCCCGTTCCATCACATCCATGATGAGAACCTCCCGTTCCACCACATCCATGATGAGAACCTCCCGTTCCACCGCATCCATGATGAGGACCTCCCCGTTCCACCGCATCCATGATGAGAACCTTCCGTTCCACCACATGCATGATGAGAAGCTCCCCGTTCCACCACATCCATGATGAGAACCTCCCGTTCCACCACATCCATGATGAGAACCTCCCGTTCCACCACATCCATGATGAGAACCTCCCGTTCCACCACATCCATGATGAGAACCTCCCGTTCCACCGCATCCATGATTAAACCTCCCCGTTCCACCGCATCCATGATGAGAACCCTCCCGTTCCACCACATCCGTGATGAGAACCTCCCCGTTCCACCGCATCCATGATGAGAACCTCCCTGTTCCACCACATCCATGATGAGAACCCCCTGCTCCACCGCATCCATATAGAACCTCCCGTTCCACCGCAATATAAACCTCCCTTCCACCGCATCCATGATGAGAACCTCCCGTTCCACCGCATCCATGATGAGAACCTCCCGTTCCACCACATCCATGATGAGAACCTCCCGTTCCACCACATCCATGATGAGAACCTCCCGTTCCACCGCATCCCAAAGCTGCTCTGTTGAGAAATTGAGATCTGCTGACTGTGGAGAACATGGCGGTTGAGTAAAAGAACTCATGTCTTGTTTTCTTGAAATAACTTCCCTGCTGTTCCATGTCTTTCTGAAGTTCTCCACGAGTGGTCTGGGTGTTGGCGAAGCTTTATGACGATTGCGCGTTCTGACTGCACTGACTGTCATCTTTAGGAGCACTGGCGCGGGCGCTTATCCTGCTGAAAGATTTCTTCTACTTCCGGATGACATGGTCCCAATGGTGCTCACTGGATGACTTTCATCAAGTTTAAAATGCACATGGAACCAATGCCTTCATCCTGCTTGCAATAATAAGGTGTCTTTGCTTTATACCCATCATGCTAATGCGTTCTCCTGCTTGACATCTTGGTGATGTCAGAACCTTGAGTACAATGAACTCATGGTCACGTTCAAACCAGTCTGAGCTGATTCGTGCTTTATGACATGGCACGTTCTGCTGGATGATGTCATCTTTATGACATGGCGCGTTATCCTGCTGGATGATGTCATCTTTATGACATGGTGCGTTCTCCTGCTGGATGATATCATCTTTATACATGGTACGTTATCCTGCTGGATGATGTCATCTTTATGACATGGTGCGTTATCCTGCTGGATGATGTCATCTTTATGACATGGCGCGTTCTCTGCTGGATGATGTCATCTTTATGACATGGCGCGTTATCCTGCTGGATGATGTCATCTTTATGACATGGCGTGTTCTCCCTGCTGGATGATGTCATCTTTATGACATGGTGCGTTATCCTGCTGGATGATGTCATCTTTATGACATGGCGCGTTCTCCTCCTGGATGATGGTCATCTTTATGACATGGTGCGTTCTCCTGCTGGATGATGTCATCTTTATGACATGGTTCGTTATCCTGCTGGATGATGTCATCTTTATGACATGGCGCGTTCTCTGCTGGATGATGTCATCTTTATGACATGGCGCGTTATCCTGCTGGATGATGTCATCTTTATGACATGGTGCGTTCTCCTGCTGGATGATGTCATCTTTATGACATGGCGTATTATCCTGCTAGATGATGTCATCTTTATGACATGGTGCGTTTTCCTGCTGGATGATGTCATCTTTATGACATGGCGAGTTATCCTGCTGGATGATGTCATCTTTATGACATGGCGCGTTATCCTGCTGGATGATGTCATCTTTATGACATGGCGCGTTCTCCTGCTGGATGATGTCATCTTTATGACATGGCGCGTTCTCCCTGCTGGTAGCAGCTTTAGAGGATGCTACACTGTGGTCATAAAGGGATGGACATGGTCAGCAACAATATTCAGGTAGGCTGTGGTGGTTAAACCGCCACGTTGGTACTAAGAGGCAAAGTGGGCAAAAATCTCTCACACCATCACACCCCCACCACCAAGCTGAACCGTTGAAACAAGGCAGGATGGATCCATGCTTTCATGTTGGTGACACCAAATTCTGAGCCTACATCTGAATCTGGGAGCAGAAATGGAGACTCATCAGACAAGGCAACATTTCTCCATCTTCTATTGTCCAATGTTGGTGAGTCTGTGTGAATTGTAGCCTCAGTTTCCTGTTCTTAGCTGACAGGAGTGGCACCCGGTTTGTGGTCTTCTGCTGCTGTAGCCCAATCTGCTTCCAGGGTTGGATGTGTTGTGCATTCAGAGATGCACTTCTGCAGAGTTGTAACAAGTGCTTATTTGAGTTCCTGTTGCCTTCTTCCTATCAGCTGGAACCAGTCTGGCCATTCTCCTCTGACCTCTGACCTCTGGCATCAACAAGGCATTTACCCCACAGAACTGCTGCTCACTGGATATTTTCTCTTTTGGGACCATTCTCTGTGAACCCTAGAGATGGTTGTGCAGGAAAAATCCCAGTAGATCAGCAGTTTCTGAAACACTCAGACCAACAACCATGCCACGTTCAAAGTCACGTAAATCACCGTTCTTCCTCATTCTGATGCTGGTTTGAACTGCAGCAGCATCGTCTTCACCATGTCTACATGCCGAAATGCTGCCATGTGATTGGCTGATTAGAAATTTGCATGAACGAGCAGTTGACAGGTGTACCTAATAAAGTGGCCGGTGTGTGTGTGTGTGTGTGTGTGTGTGTGTGTGTATGTATATATATATATATATATATATATATATGTATACAGCAACAGACTGGTGACCTGTCCAGGGTGTACCTTCCTCTCACCTGATAGTGGCTGGGATGGACTCCGCCAACTAAGTGGTATAGAAAATGACTGATGACTGACTACATATATATATATATATATATATATATATATATATATATATATATATATATATATATAAACAAATATATATATATATATATTTATATATATATATATATATATATATATATATATATATATATATATATATATATATATATATATATAAATATATATAAGTATGAAAGAGGCCGTTCAGGACTGGGAAATGCAGACATGATTCTCTGTTTCTGTCCACATGAAGCTGGTTTGTTGCAGGAATATATTTATCTGGAAAGCTTCTTGTGTGATGTGAAGGTGTGCACGGTGCAGCAGGTGCGTGCACGGTGCAGCAGGGCGACATCAAAGCTGATCTCTCAGATGTTGAAGACTGAAAGCTACGTTTCGCGGCTCGTGTCTGTGCAGGTACCAGCATCAGAAAAGCCACAATGCTGGAGGCACGCTTCAGTGCTGAAGTGTGTGTGTGTGTGTGTGTGTGTGTGTGTGTGTGCGTTGGGGAGGGTAGAAGTGGGTGGGGGTGGGGGGGGGGTGCACTTCAGTGTCCATTTAAGCCCATCTCTGACATATTCCGTGGCCTTGAAGTCTGTGTTGAGCGTGGCGGTGCTCTCTGGGCTTTGTTTACGGATCACGGCTTGTTTACGATGAAGCGCAGCGCCAACCCTGAAGAGATCTGGGCCCAAGATGTTTTATCTCTTGTCCAGGCTCGCTTCAATTAAATTAATGGAATCCATTCAGCTCCGTCCCTTTCAGGCCCAGACGGCAGAGGGGAATACATTAAAAAGATCTTACAGGCTTAAGATGGTACATCATGGTATTAGCCTCAGTCAGTCATTTTCTCACAAAGATTTGCTGCTTTTTTCTCTCTAGTGAAATGAAATAACCCCCCCACCACCCCCACCCCTTCATCAGATACAGACCCTGCATATTTCATCATCTCACACACAACACTATTTTCATAATTAGAAAATAAAACCTGCAATCCCCAGTTTTTATAGTAGAGGCCTCATCATCATCATCATCATCATCATCGTCGTTTTTTATCATTTTTATTTACAATATAAACAACAGGTTGCATCAGAAACTAGTTTGATTAGTTAACTGATTAATTAGTGTTTTAAGTTGTTGCTAATTTAGCGACATTTGTTTTGTTTTCATTTGTCTGTTTACTTGTTTACCTGCTGGGAAAAAAAACACAATAAAACTGGTTCCTTGATTTTTTCCAACAATAAATATTTTATCTTGATGACTTTATAGATAGTTTCCCGTTTACAAACATTGGCAGTTGCGCGCGCAACCAGGGGGCAAAAAGCCTGTTTTGTATTGCATCTACGGCCGAACACTCATATTCATAAAAATGTAAAGTAACCCGACGAAACAAACAGAGATCGTTGTGTTTTAAATTATATTGAATAAATCTGTATTTTGATGACGAATAACAAAATACCGACGCTGCGTTGCTGTTTTATATTTCTATCACCATTACACTAACTTGGTAAGGGAGTCATCACCCGGAAACGGCATTTTTCTGGTTAAAACATGGATATTATTCGTGTTGGACCTCATTTGAAATTTGCCTGAAAAACCTGAGTTAGAAAGCGGCTTAAACTTTCGTTTAGACTCTTTGTTCAAACCAAAAGAGGCCACAACAATCTGCAGCCTGCAGCAGGTTCAGTTCAGCTCCGTGTCGTCCTCACCTCCTCCATACAGGAGCAACTTTCACTAGTTTGGATTAAACCAGGCAAAGACGACATCATCACTACGTTTGGAAAGGAGCTGATTCCAGCTGTTAGGGACCAACACGCATTGCTGTCGGTAAGTTTCGCTGCTTGTGGAACGTTCTGCTTTATTGTGGATGAGATCGTGGTGGACAGCAGACAGACTAGCTAACTGCTAGCAAGCTAACGGTATAAACTCAAACGCCATCTGATTTACGACCCCGTACTTCGTATTAAATCTCCGGGATGCATTGTTATGCCACATGAACGTTCGTAAACGGCTCCACCATCAGTTTCTTCTTCTTTTTTAAGTTCGTGTCTAAGCAGCAGAGGATGGCTGTCACACACAGTGTTTACAGTTGATGTCATGCAGCCGATCGCGGCGGTGATGCTGCTATTACAGTCTTCCCACTAGAATACGGGAATAATTTCGTGCCTCCGCCGTGGTTTAACCTACATGTGACCATGGTGAAAGACTAAATAAATCATAGTCTGAACTGGAATAAGTTATCTGGGAGGGTTTTCTGAAGATCAGTCACTCCTACTGTCCTATTTTCACCATTTTCAACTGTTTACATGCATTAATGTTTTGATTTTTTGCAACCGAACAAATACCAGGACTCAAACATTATATTTCCCCGACACTTTCACGTCATATCATGACCTAATCTGCATTAAAAAGTCGAGTTTGTATGTAAAACACACGTCTTCTCATAGTTCAATAATGCTTTTCCTGTTTTCTTGCCCCCTGGTTGCGTACGCATCCTATCTGTGACGTTGCTCAGAAACCATCTATTGTCTTACACAGTGATTCTTAACCACGGGGCTCAGGCCTCCAGCGCCACCTAGAGGCCGCGAGGACCGTATATTTACGCTGTTATTTATGATGGATGAGTTGCAATGTAGCCTCCCCCCACCTGGTGGCGCTAATTTGTCAGAGTTCAACAAACAAGCAGAAGAAGACACTCAGCTAGCCGCTTAGCTTGTAGCCAACGTTGTAAAGAAGAATTAAAACTCAATAATGAAGATAAAAATGGTCCCAAACCCTAAAGAGGCAAAAACCCACTCCAGTTTATTAAATACGGATTAGAGAGTGGAGATAACAAAGCAGAGCTGGAAGATGGATGGAGCACCAGCTAATGCTAATGCTAACGCTAATGCTATGCTAACAGTGCTGAAGCATCTGCAGCTTCATCTAGAAACAAACATCTAACACTCGTTGGAAAGAAGAATTTATAAGAAAAAAAGAGAGAAAATCAGCTGCTGATGCAGAAAATGTCTGTTATGTTTGGAAGTTCTTTAAAAAAAATTCTGAGAAAGGTTTAAATAAATAAATTGTTGAATGAAATTTTGTGCTTTAATTTTCTGTCTAAATAAATAAAATCCAGGTTTTTACAGATTATTTAAACTGAGCCTTTTTATTTCCAATGTGATCTATTACTGCAGCATTTTATCTCTTTTTAAATCAGTTTCCATCAGTTTTTTTCTGTTGTTCCTCTTTTTTGTAGTAAAATGTTGTAGATTTTGTGTTTATAGCCTAATTCTGATTTTGTTCTTGTAGGAGTCTTGAGAACCACTGTACGGACCTGCAGGATGGCGGTCTGGGGGTGGGGGTGGGGTGGGGGGTGGGGTGGGGGTGTAAATGCTGCACCTGTAAGAATACCAAACCACCATCAACGTGTTTAAAAACAGTGAACAAAAAACAAAATAAAAATGACAAAGAAAAGAAAGAAAGAGTGATGAATACCAACCCCCAGGTGGCCACCCCAGCACGGTTCTGCACTAGACCCTAATGCCCCCCCCCCCCCCCCTCAAACACACACGTACCCCACCCCAACAACCCATTCCCCAGCCCACCCCTCCCTCCGGATCCCCAGAGGACACACTCACACCAACATAAACACACGTCCTTCATTTAATCAGTTTAAACACCTGCAATAAATTTCCTCAATCTTTATTCCAAATAACAAAATCATAATAAAATAACCTCTGTGGGGGGTGGAACTCCACATGTGAGAAATGCCATGAGGGGGGAACGTTACAAATGTGTGCAATGTTGCATAAAGATGCAAAAACAGCCTAAAGAGAAAACACTGCTGTGAATGGGTGAGCAAGCAGAGAGAGAGAGAGAGCAGGCTTTTACGAGTATGGCCCCGCCCCCGACAGGTGTCGCCATTCTTCTCTGAACAAACAACGAGAAAAACATGGGGGGGGGGGGGGGGGGGGGCATCACAAATGTTTTATTACATTCCATCAAAGTTTTGTCCTCATAAAGCTCGAACCCAAACTCTGAGGATCAGTACTGGCTGACTGAAGTAGTTCCGTACTAACATGTCAGGGGGGCAAAACGTCGGGAGCTAATCCATTTCAATGACAGCAGCGTCCTACAGCACCAGATCAGGAGTTGAGCTTCAGTTAACTTTATGCTAATTAGCTATGACGCCGTTCAGCGGCAACAGGCGGCAGCCAATCACAGTAGAGGTGTCAGGAGCAGAGGTGCCCCAGTAGGGAGAGGGGCATATCCATACCTCGGAGTCGATACTTTGATAATGCTGCTACTATTTGCAGTATTTTGCTTCGATCAGCTTTGACTGCAGGTTATTGAACATTATGTTTTGGTAAATTTGTAATAATGTTACTACAGTGGACAATATCATGTAACATTTCAACTAAATAAATAAAACAAAAAAACAAACCTTTGTGTCATACTTATTGTGATGCCATCTGTTACTGTGATCACAACCTTAGTCATTTTAATTTTAAGTGGGCCCAATTCAACTATGCTTATCGTTTTAAAAGTATTTCTTTCCAGTACTTCTGTTCTCAGGTTTTACTTATATCTAATATTGCCCTGCATTCAAGATATTAATGCAAAATGAACAATCGTGTGATTTTCTTTTAAAGGACAAAAAAGCCCCGTTTCCACCCGCGGATCTGGGTCGGGTCAGGCCGGGCCAGGCCGGATCGGGTGGGTTTTGGTACGGATGTGATGATTTCACGCTGCGTCCCCACAGCAACCTGTACCCACTCTGGAGGCGCTGGACAGCGCTGCTACGTGATCGCGTGACATCATCGCCGTGCAACGCCGTTTAACCAAAACGCCGCGCCACACATGACAGAAACAAGAGGAGCCCCCCCGGCTTTGTTTTTACGCTTGGTCACGCGGGAAGTGAGATTTTTCAACAAATCAATGTATTGCTTTGCGTTAGCTCCGCCTCTTTGGTCCGGATCGGTTAGATCAGTACCCCTACCGAAGGGGGCCAAAAAGTGGGTCGGGTCGGATATAAGAGGTACCCGTCCCAGTTTTTATCTGTGGAGACGCAAAAACGTGGACCGATCCGGGCCGACCCGACCCAGACCCGCTGGTGGAAACGGGGCTAAAGGTATCGATATCGGTATCGTTCAAAAAGTGCCATAACTACTGGTATCGTATCGATATGAATGATTTCAGTATCACCCGTCCCTAGGCCCCACCCTCCAACCTTACGCACACTCACACCCCCCTCCACCCCGCACACACCCCTTTCCTCCAACCACTTACCCACCTCTCCTCCCTCCCCCAGCCCTTACTCCTCACTCCCACACCCCCCTGAACTTTACACACACCTCTCCTCCTATTTACTCCTTCCTCCACACAGACCCTGGACACCCCCCTCCTCCCACACCCCCCCTCCTGTCATTCACTGTCTCCGGACGGACGTTTCCGCCGTCTGCAGCTGGTTCCTCATCACGAGCGTCTCCGCCTCCCGTCCTGCTGCTGGTTTTCTGGACAGAATTATGCATCAACACGACGGGGAAAATGGGAACAATATGGTCTACAGGGGGGGGGGGAGACGACAGCATCAGTGGTTAAAGGGTTATTTAAGTAATCCGTTACAATTAATAACACAAAGTCACAGATGGAAACTGTAAAATGTGGCGTCCCTCAGGGCTCAGTTTTAGGCCCTAAATCATTTACACTATATTTAAATGGCATTTTTACAGTATCCAGTACTTTGAAATTTATCATGTTTGCCGATGACGCACAAAAAAAACTTTTTCTGGACAGAATATGGAAGAACTAATACAAATTGTAGAAAAACAACTCATTAAGTTAAAAAGTGGTTTGATTATAAAAAGCTAATATTAAATGAAAAAAACTAAATTTATGGTATTTTCTGGTAATCAGATCTACAATTAAAGAACGCTGCGTATAAATAGAATCGAAACTGACACAGACCAAATTTCTAGGTATCATTATAGACGGCAAACTTGGTTGTAAGCCTCATATTGAATATTAGAAATAAAATAGCAAAAATTATCGGAATATTGTTTAAAGTAAAAGATTTAATAAATGTAAAAGGTTTATATATTATATTCTCCGTCTTAGTTGAGCCCTATTTGACATATTGTTCAGAAATTTGGGGAAATGCAAATAAAACAATTATTGACACTTTAGTTACGTTACAACAAAAAGCGATTAGTCTCATTAATAAAGTGGAATATCGCAAACATACTAATAAACTTTTATTGAAAATACTTTAAAATGTAAAGACATTGTGTATATTAGAATACTGGAAGTAACGTCTTCCTTCCGGCATTCAGAAATGATTGAAGTTAAGTGGAGTAATTATAATTTACCAGGTTTGTTGGTATTTGAGTACGTAAAGAAAAAAGTAAAGTAAAATCTCGATGTGTTTCTGTTGTCGGTGTGAAACTGGAATGAACTGAATGATGAACTCATTATGTGCTTCTCTGGTGAACTTTAAATGAGCCTTAAAATGTGAAATTATAACAGATTATTCTGTCGTGTAGATGAACTGTGTAACCAGTGGTAACGTATGAATCTGTAAGAATATTTGAATATGAATGTGTATACGTGTACATATGTATGTTTGTATGTAAACGGACAGAAGATATTTTGTTTTGCATTCTGCTGAGTCATGAACAGGGTCGGCAGATATCAGCCTCGAGCTTCAGCCGATACTTTTTCTGGTAAATTATTTGGTTTGCAACGTTCGATTTGTTTCTGCTATTGGAATGTTTTCATTTACCAAAATAAAACTCATCAATTGATCAATAATAGGGATGCACAATATAATCAACCCCTTATCGGTATCGGCCTATATCGGCCTTAAAACTGAGAAGTCAGATATCGGCCACCCCACTGATATTTAGCTGATATTTTAACCGATATTTAACCCATCAGCCCGGTTTCTAAAGTAAAAAACCCCCCAGGCCACCTCAAATAAAATCTTGTGATATTTTATCGTTCTGTTGTGAAACCTCACGAGAATTCACAAAATTTTGTGATATTTTCATATGCTGATATCATATTGGCATTTAAAAACGTGGTATCGATCTATTTTACTAACGAAATCTCACAACATTTTATCGTTCTGTTATGAAATCTCAAAAAATTCACGATATATTGAGATTTTGTAACACAACGATGAAATCGTGCAAGATTTTGTAAGTAAAATAGATCGATACTGCATTATCAAATATCGATTTGATATTGGAATATGCAAATATTGCAATATTTCAGTGTGTCGATATTTTTTCCTACTCCTATTTTCAAAGTGCTTATTTTTTTCAGCTTTAATATCGGTATCGGTATCGATATCGCTTATCGACTTCCACATAAGTTTTAAAATATCTGCATATCAGATATCGGCCTAAAAGTTCATTATCGTGCATCCCTAATCAGCAAAAGTCAGTGAAACAGTAACGTCCGGGACATTTTTGCAGGTGTTCAGGTGTGATGTTTCCTCTCATGAAGCATTAACTCAGAAAGCTTTCAGAGTCCTGAAGGACGACTTTACTTTCACACATTCCTGGAATTCCTCCGTTAATATCAGTGACGGGGAGATATCCATCACCCAGGTAACGATCAATACCTGAAGCTCCTTACAAAGCTCAGGCTCAAGTATTCACGCTCAGCAGCGTCGCGCCGACCTCTTCTGCTCTGAACGCTCACACGTGCTGATCTGTGGTCTTCCCGCCAGATTCACCGTCGCCGTGGAGACAAGATCTAACTGACATGAAAGAAGAAGAAGCAGTCAGACAGAGCGCTGGTCCCACAGCCCGTTTCAGCCAATTATGGGGCCCCAAGGAAAATGGACTCGAAGGGCCCCCCCTCCCAAAAAAAGAATGCTGCAAACATAGTGTTTTTTACATTTGAAAAGTTTGAAAAAAGGACGGAACCCCCCCCCCCCCCCCCCCATGCTATGATAAAAAAATTATAGGATTACTTTTTAACAAATGCACCATGACCCGATGCTGCATGTCTACGGTCCTGGTTCTGACCCGATGCTGAGTGTCTGCAGTCCTGGTTCTGACCCGATGCTGAGTGTCTGCAGTCCTGGTTCTGACCCGATGCTGCATGTCTGCGGTCCTGGTTCTGACCCGATGCTGCATGTCTGCGGTTCTGGTTCTGACCCGATGCTGCATGTCTACGGTCCTGGTTCTGACCCGATGCTGAGTGTCTGCAGTCCTGGTTCTGACCCGATGCTGAGTGTCTGCAGTCCTGGTTCTGACCCGATGCTGCATGTCTGCGGTCCTGGTTCTGACCCGGTGCTGCATGTCTGCGGTCCTGGTTCTGACCCGATGCCGCATGTCTGCGGTTCTGGTTCTGACCCGATGCTGCGTGTCTGCGGTCCTGGTTCTGACCCGATGCTGCGTGTCTTGAGTCCTGGTTCTGACCCGATGCCGCATGTCTGCGGTTCTGGTTCTGACCCGATGCCGCATGTCTGCGGTTCTGGTTCTGACCCGATGCTGCATGTCTGCAGTCCTGGTTCTGACCCGATGCTGAGTGTCTGCAGTCCTGGTTCTGACCCGATGCTGCGTGTCTGCGGTCCTGGTTCTGATCCGATGCTGCGTGTCTGCGGTCCTGGTTCTGACCCGATGCTGCGTGTCTGCGGTCCTGGTTCTGACCCGATGCTGAGTGTCTGCAGTCCTGGTTCTGACCCGATGCTGCATGTCTGCAGTCCTGGTTCTGACCCGATGCTGCATGTCTGCAGTCCTGGTTCTGACCCGATGCTGAGTGTCTGCAGTCCTGGTTCTGACCCGATGCTGCATGTCTGCGGTCCTGGTTCTGACCCGATGCTGAGTGTCTGCAGTCCTGGTTCTGACCCGATGCTGAGTGTCTGCAGTCCTGGTTCTGACCCGATGCTGCATGTCTGCAGTCCTGGTTCTGACCCGATGCTGAGTGTCTGCAGTCCTGGTTCTGACCCGATGCTGCATGTCTGCGGTCCTGGTTCTGACCCGATGCTGCATGTCTGCAGTCCTGGTTCTGACCCGATGCTGAGTGTCTGCAGTCCTGGTTCTGACCCGATGCTGCATGTCTGCGGTCCTGGTTCTGACCCGGTGCTGCATGTCTGCGGTCCTGGTTCTGACCCGATGCCGCATGTCTGCGGTTCTGGTTCTGACCTGATGCTGCGTGTCTGCGGTCCTGGTTCTGACCCGATGCTGCGTGTCTTGAGTCCTGGTTCTGACCCGATGCCGCATGTCTGCGGTTCTGGTTCTGACCCGATGCCGCATGTCTGCGGTTCTGGTTCTGACCCGATGCTGCATGTCTGCAGTCCTGGTTCTGACCCGATGCTGAGTGTCTGCAGTCCTGGTTCTGACCCGATGCTGCGTGTCTGCGGTCCTGGTTCTGATCCGATGCTGCGTGTCTGCGGTCCTGGTTCTGACCCGATGCTGCGTGTCTGCGGTCCTGGTTCTGATCCGATGCTGCGTGTCTGCGGTCCTGGTTCTGACCCGATGCTGCGTGTCTGCTTTCCTGCAGCAGAACCGGTTCTGACCCGATGCTGCGTGTCTGCAGTCCTGGTTCTGACCCGATGCTGCGTGTCTGCAGTCCTGCAGCATGGGTGCATGCTTTCAGACGTGATAAATTAAACAGTTTTTTGCGGCGCTTTCTGTTTCACGGTTGATGAATCGCGTTGCGTGTTTAGCTGCGTTGTTTGCATCGTCTCCTCCCGATTTTCTGCGCGTTCTAAACGCAAAGATCGCATATTCGTCTGCAGCAGAATGGACAGCGGGGCTATTCTACCCGGTAACAGGCCTCAACCTCCTTTAGCCCTGTTTGGAAATCAGATTATTGTGCGTGTAATGAAGACAGCGCCCAGTCCAGCTCGGGGCTCCAGTCCAGCTCGGGGCTCCAGTCCAGCTCAGGGCCCCAGTCCAGCTCGGGGCCCCAGTCCAGCTCGGGGCCCCAGTCCAGCTCGGGGCTCCAGTCCAGCTCAGGGCCCCAGTCCAGCTCGGGGCCCCAGTCCAGCTCGGGGCCCCAGTCCAGCTCGGGGCTCTAGTCCAGCTCGGGGCCCCAGTCCAGCTCGGGGCCCCAGTCCAGCCCGGGGCCCCAGTCCAGCTCAGGGCCCCAGTCCAGCTCGGGGCTCTAGTCCAGCTCGGGGCTCCCAGTCCAGCTCGGGGCCCCAGTCCAGCTCGGGGTCCCAGTCCAGCTCGGGGCCCCAGTCCAGCTCGGGGCCCCAGTCCAGCTTGGGGCCCCAGTCCAGCTCGGGGCCCCAGTCCAGCTCGGGGCCCCAGTCCAGCTCGAGGCCCAGGCAGCTGCCTTGCCTTGTTGCAGTGGGCCTGGTGGTCCAGAAAGGCCGGATGCTCCTGGACGTCTCCCTGAGTCCCTGCACTGGTTTCCCTGGACGTCTCCCTGAGTCCGTGCACTGGTTTCCAGCAGGTCTACGTTCTGCTGCGAGTGAAACACCTGATCAGGTTCTTGACCCGTTCTCCGTTTCCCGCAGAGCTGTGATCTCCGCTCTGACGTCGCCTCCGTGCCGGCGGGTGTCTGGGTGGGTGTCTGGGTGGGGGGGAGCAGGTTTCTGGAGGTCACGTGACGGTCTGATCGCGCCGTCCTAATTGTTGCTTCGCTTCAGCTCTGGATCGACCTGAAAACGAGCCGTCAGCTGAAATGACATGTGGGGGGGCTGCATCCTGCTCCGGTGCCGCCACCACGCTGACGTGCCGCCCCCGGCCAGAGTCCACGGTGCAGGATTATCATGTCAGCGGCAGGCCGGGCGGGGGGGCGCCTGTCTGGGGAAGATGACGGCATAAATACTCTGACAGTTGGAACTGAGCACAAACATCTGACATGAAACCTCGGAGCCTTATTAGAGTGCCAGCCGAGTCATTCCTGCGTGATTACCGGTTATCTGCAGCCGCCGGGATAAATATTAAACAAGCGTGTTTCTGGATGTCATGTTCATTCAGTCAGAGTGTGCAGCAGCTCTGCGTGTGTTCATCCACGCATCCCTGATCACGAGCAGCCTCTTCAAAAGCAGGCGGCTAACCTGGTCAGCGCTAGCACGCTAACGCCTCTGAGTCTGCTGGAAACTCCCGTCGCACCGATACTCACCCCAGAAACGCCGAGTACTATGAACTTTTATGATTGGAGTCTCTTCTATACAACCAATCCATGAAACTCCATCTGGTTGCTACAAGTTGCACTTTGGACAATTAGCATAATTAGCATAATAAGCTAATCAGTTGTAAGAAATAGTAGCCTAAACGGTTGAAGTTTGTCTTCCACTTCAGTGAAAACAGTAATCTGAGGCTCTAGCTGCACGTTAATGACGATCAGAAGTTATTTTATTGCCCAGATAGCATCCTGCAACCATCGCACGTTAGCTTAATCTGCATAAATGAGGTAATAATTAGCATCATTTTTGGAAATGGTTAGATTTTTATTCATAAATAAATCAAAGGTTGATTTTAAGAGTATATGTGTAGTTTTGATGTCTTCAAATGAATGTTTCTTTATCCATAAATCATTCAATGCTTTATTATCTGCATTTTTTCCACAAATTTCCATAATCAAGCCTAAAATAGAAGATAGCGTTTTATCTCAGTTTTCCTCTCATTTCCACGCAAAAATTTGACATTAAAACAGGTTTTGGAAAGAAGATTTTTCACAAAATGCATCCTCTGCAGAATTATTAGGCAAATGAGTATTCTGACCACATCATCCTCTTTATGCATGTTGTCTTACTCCAAGCTGTATCGGCCCAAAGCTACTACCAATTAAACATATCAGCTGATGTGCATCTCTGTAATCAGAAGGGGTGTGGTCTAATGACAACATCACCCTATATCAGGTTTATTAGACCGACCGGGTCCAGACCCGGTCTGTACTGGGTGGAACGGTTCTGAACCGACCCGGTCTGATCTGAAGCGAACCGGTCTGATTTGGACCGACCGGGTCTGTTCTGAACCGACCCGGTCTGATCTGAAGCGACCCGGTCTGTTCTGGACCGACCCGGTCTGTTCTGAACCGGCCGGGTCTGATATGGACCGACCCGGTCTGATCTGGACCGACCCGGTCTGTGCTGGGTGGAACGGTTCTGAACCGACCCGGTCTGATCTGAAGCGACCCGGTCTGTTCTGAACTGACCCGGTCTGTTCTGAAGCGACCCGGTCTGATCTGAACCGACCCGGTCTGTTCTGGACCGACCCGGTCTGATCTGGACCGACCCGGTCTGTTCTGGACCGACCCGGTCTCATTTAGACCGACCGGGTCTGTTCTGGACCGACCCGGTCTGTGCTGGTGGAACGGTTCTGAAGCGACCCGGTCTGTTCTGAACTGACCCGGTCTGATCTGGACCGACCCGGTCTGATCTGGACCGACCCGGTCTGTGCTGGTGGAACGGTTCTGAACCGACCCGGTCTGATCTGGACTGACCCGGTCTGTTCTGAACCGACCCGGTCTGTGCTGGACCGACCCGGTCTGTTCTGAACCGACCCGGTCTGATCTGGACCGACCCGGTCTGATCTGGACCGACCCGGTCTGTTCTGGCCTGACCCGGTCTGTGCTGGTGGAACGGTTCTGAACCGACCCGGTCTGTTCTGAACCGACCCAGTCTGATCTGGACTGACCCGGTCTGATCTGGACCGACCCGGTCTGATCTGGACTGACCCGGTCTGTTC
Organism: Atherinomorus stipes; assembly: GCA_023101725.1. NCBI lineage: Eukaryota > Metazoa > Chordata > Actinopteri > Atheriniformes > Atherinidae > Atherinomorus > Atherinomorus stipes. Next base: position 34,552 of record JALJCO010007961.1, on the reverse strand, counting down.
TGAACCGACCCGGTCTGATTTGGACCAACCCGGTCTGATCTGAACCGACCTGGTCTGATTTGGACCGACCCGGTCTGTGCTGGTGGAACGGTTCTGAACCGACCCGGTCTGTGCTGGTGGATCGGTTCTGGACCAACCCGGTCTGATCTGAACCGACCCGGTCTGTTCTGGACCGACCCGGTCTGATCTGAAGCGACCCGGTCTGTTCTGGACCGACCCGGTCTGTTCTGAACCGACCCGGTCTGTGCTGGTGGATCGGTTCTGGACCAACCCGGTCTGATCTGAACCGACCCGGTCTGTTCTGGACCGACCCGGTCTGATCTGAACCGACCCGGTCTGTTCTGGACCGACCCGGTCTGATCTGGACCGACCCGGTCTGATCTGGACCGGCCCGGTCTGTGCTGGTGGAACGGTTCTGAACCGACCCGTCTGATCTGAACCGACCCGGTCTGTGCTGCTGGATCACCATCTCCTCGGTGACCCGCCTGCAGGACCCGGCTGGCGCCATCCCTGCCACGTGTGGAACCTTATACTCACTCTGAGGGAGGGGGGTGGGGACGGGGGGGGGATATCGACGCCACTCGCCCCCCGTGTGAGTCCAGGAGCAGCAAGCGTCCGTTTTCTGTCCGTTTTCCAGGGAAGTGATGGATGATTTGTCCTCTTAAGTGCAGACGGCTGCTGTGTAACGCTGATCTGCCATTAGTGTTCTCTGCTGCAGCAGGAGGAATGTTTTATCCACCGCAGGGAAACATCATACACCCCCTGCAGTAAATATAGCTCCCCCCCCACAAACACCACATCACTCTGTAAATTTGCTAATATGAGCGGTGATTATACGAACTTCTCAAGGACTTCTGGACGTGAATCACGGAGAGAAACGCGGTTCTGAAAACCAGATTTCATCTGAACTTCATTACGTTTATTTGTAAGATAATGAAAGGAAACGACGTAAACGGAGAATCAGAAAGAAGAAAGAGAAGTTCACACAAACAAACAAACAAACAAACAAAGCTGAATATTTCCACGTGTGATCTGGGAAAGTTCTTCACCAGAGAGAGTAAACAAACAAACAAAGCTGAGATGAGATGAGAAGCTGAATTATTTATCTCCATCATCATGAATCAGTGTTTGTGTTTGTTGTTCCCTCGTCCAACAATCGGCCTAAAATATGAGATCAACACAAACATCTGAACTCTGCTGACGTCATGAAGCTTGTCGGCACATGTGGACCCAAACTCCCACCGATGATCAGCTGTTTACGTTTGCAGCCTTGTTTTCATTGTTGTTGTTTATTGCCTGAAAGAAATGGATTTTATTTATAATGATTAACTTTGGGCAACGGAAGGTGTCATAAATAGATGAGGTGGAACGAGAGATTCTCATCATGATGAGGTGGAATGAGAGATTCTCATCTTGATGAGGTGGAACGAGAGATTCTCATCATGATGAGGTGGAATGAGAGATTCTCATCATGATGAGGTGGAATGAGAGATTCTCATCTTGATGAGGTGGAACGAGAGATTCTCATCATGATGAGGTGGAATGAGAGATTCTCATCTTGATGAGGTGGAACGAGAGATTCTCATCATGATGAGGTGGAATGAGAGATTCTCATCATGATGAGGTGGAACAGAGATTCTCATCATGATGAGAGGTGGAATGAGAGATTCTCATCTTGATGAGGTGGAACGAGAGATTCTCATCATGATGAGGTGGAATGAGAGATTCTCATCATGATGAGGTGGAACGAGAGATTCTCATCATGATGAGGTGGAATGAGAGATTCTCATCATGATGAGGTGGAATGAGAGATTCTCATCATGATGAGGTGGAACGAGAGATTCTCATCATGATGAGGTGGAACGAGAGATTCTCATCATGATGAGGTGGAATGAGAGAGATTCTCATCATGATGAGGTAAAATGAGAGATTCTCATCATGATGAGGTAAAATGAGAGATGCTCATCATGATGAGGTGGAATGAGAGATTCTCATCATGATGAGGTTGAATGAGAGATTCTCATCATGATGAGGTGAAATGAGAGAGATTCTCATCATGATGAGGTAAAATGAGAGATTCTCATCATGATGAGGTAAAATGAGAGATTCTCATCATGATGAGGTGGAATGAGAGATTCTCATCATGATGAGGTGGAATGAGAGATTCTCATCATGATGAGGTGGAATGAGAGATTCTCATCATGATGAGGTGAAATGAGAGATTCTCATCGTGATGAGGTGAAATGAGAGATTCTCATCATGATGAGGTGGAATGAGAGATTCTCATCGTGATGAGGTGAAATGAGAGATTCTCATCATGATGAGGTAAATGAGAGATTCTCATCATGATGAGGGTGGAATGAGAGATTCTCATCACGATGAGGTGGAATGAGAGATTCTCATCACGATGAGGTGGAATGAGAGATTCTCATCACGATGAGGTGGAATGAGAGATTCTCATCATGATGAGGTGGAATGAGAGATGCTCATCACGATGAGGTGGAATGAGAGATTCTCATCATGATGAGGTGGAATGAGGGATGCTCATCATGATGAGGTGGAATGAGAGATTCTCATCATGATGAGGTGGAACGAGAGATGCTCATCATGATGAGGTGGAATGAGAGATTCTCATCACGATGAGGTGGAATGAGAGATTCTCATCATGATGAGGTGGAATGAGAGATGCTCATCATGATGAGGTGGAATGAGAGATTCTCATCATGATGAGGTGGAATGAGGGATGCTCATCATGATGAGGTGGAATGAGAGATTCTCATCATGATGAGGTGAAATGAGAGATTCTCATCATGATGAGGTGGAACGGGAGATTCTCATCATGATGAGGTGGAATGAGAGATTCTCATCATGATGAGGTGGAACGAGAGATTCTCATCATGATGAGGTGGAACGGGAGATTCTCATCATGATGAGGTGAAATGAGAGATTCTCATCATGATGAGGTGGAACGAGAGATTCTCATCATGATGAGGTGGAATGAGAGATTCTCATCATGATGAGGTGGAACGAGAGATTCTCATCATGATGAGGTGGAACAGAGATTCTCATCATGATGAGGTGGAACGAGAGATGCTCATCATGATGAGGTGGAATGTTAGATTCTCATCATGATGAGGTGAAATGAGAGATTCTCATCATGATGAGGTGGAATGAGAGATTCTCATCATGATGAGGTGAAATGAGACATTCTCATCATGATGAGGTGGAACTGAGATTCTCATCATGATGAGGTGGAACGAGAGATTCTCATCATGATGAGGTGGAATGAGAGATGCTCATCATGATGAGGTGGAACGAGAGATTCTCATCATGATGAGGTGGAATGAGAGATGCTCATCATGATGAGGTGGAACGAGAGATTCTCATCATGATGAGGTGGAACGAGAGAATCTCATCATCATGAGGTGAAATGAGAGATTCTCATCATGATGAGGTGGAATGAGAGATTCTCATCATGATGAGGTGAAATGAGACATTCTCATCATGATGAGGTGGAACTGAGATTCTCATCATGATGAGGTGGAACGAGAGATTCTCATCATGATGAGGTGGAATGAGAGATGCTCATCATGATGAGGTGGAACGAGAGATTCTCATCATGATGAGGTGGAATGAGAGATGCTCATCATGATGAGGTGGAACGAGAGATTCTCATCATGATGAGGTGGAACGAGAGAATCTCATCATCATGAGGTGAAATGAGAGATTCTCATCATGATGAGGTGGAATGGGAGATTCTCATTTCTTGCAAATGTAGAGTTTTACCTGTGGGAATAGAGCGCGTTTCACCTGTTTGCTTGAGTTGAATAAATTGTACTCTAACGTTTTATTTGCACAAACGATACAAGCCCCGAAAATGAGCGGAAAGGGCTGAAGAAATAAACTTAGTTTGATTTTGCTGGAAGTTGTTGGAAGTTTAGCTGGAAGCGCTAACTAGCTGCAGCTAGCTTACTCACTGAAGGCAGATGGACAGCAGATGGAATACAGCGTCTGTAGCGCTGTATTCATCAAACTGGGGGGGGGGGGACCCAAACATGGCGGCGTCTTTGGTTCTCCGACTTCATAGCAGGAACAACGCTGCAGCTCTCGGAGCACTAAAATAACCGGTTCTGCCACGTTCTCCTGACTGAGGAAAGGTTTCATGGACAGGACCATTCAAAGTGCTTTACATAAAACATTATAAGCATTACAGGCGGGGTGCAAAAGGGAGGGGGGGACGAAGAATAAACTACTCTTTTTTTTTCTTTTTCCCTTTTTTTCCCCTTCCTTCCTTCCTCTCTCCTCTCTCCCCGCTCCCTCTTTTTTTTCCTTTCTTCTTCCTTTCTCTTTATTTCTCCTCTGTGAGGAGATCACTGGCAGGAGTGACGCTACGTATCATCTCCTTCATTATTTCGACCGGTACTTTGCAACATGTAACTTCACATGTATTTCAGCTGGGACGTCCTATATTAGAAATTGAGGTGAGTCACTGAGGTGACTGACGGGTGACAAACCACCACCCCCCCACTCCAGAAAGTCCAACCTGACGCGTGAATGAAGCGTCTTAGTGCTGGAACGTACTTGCTGCTGGCGACGCGTCCGCATCATGGCACCCACGCGTTCCCGGCGTACCTACGGCACGTAGGTCGCTCCCGTTGACGCGAGGTAACGTGCCGCGTGCACGTTACCTCGCGTCAACGTGGGCGACCTACGTGCCGTAGGTCGCCCACGTTGACGCGAGGTAACGTGCCGCGTGCACGTGGTGCAATATCGACTTGAACGCTAGAGGTGCTCGTGCGACTTTCTCACGACTTTGCATAAGTGGCCGCACATACACACATACCCCCCCCCCCCCCCCCCCCCCGCTGGCGACGACTCCTCTTTTTCTTCGCAGCAGCAAAAGTAACTTCCTCCTTGAAGACGTTGTCCACATTGTCCACTTCCACAGACACCTGGGTCGTTCACGTACGCCCCGGAAATACAATCGGACCGGCAGATTGACCTTTTCACATTCTCAGTGTCTCAGTGCTGTCCTGCTCCTGGGGGGGGGGCCGCGACGTGCTGCAGTAAGTACATTCACAGACGACACGGGCCGCTAACGTGAACGTTAGCGTCCACAGCAAGTACATCCCAGGCCTTATTCACGCGGATCATAGTTTCATTCATGCGAACAAACGTCCGAATCAAGCGAGTAAACATCCAGCATTCGCGTGTTGATATCTCGGCGGGTACGTGGGTGGAGGCGGCCGGTGTGAACGGGGTTACCATCACCCTGTTTGCAGAATCTCGTCTCTATTAGACCCTCATCCCCTCTAGCTGTGACCTCCTCTCCCTGTAAAACGTCCGTAACGGTTAAATCAGCTGGAAAACATCTCTCCTTCCTCATGCCGGAGCAGCATCATCATTTCTGACATGTTTGACCAGATTAATGTGAGCCAACACTGAAGATGGCGGCAGGTGTGTAATCGCTGCTCTGCCGTCCCTCATGGCGACAGCCTGATGCCTCTTCCTGGAGGAAACAGAGATAAGGAAGTGAGAGAAAGTCTTGACCACAGATGCTTTCTGAGTCTAGACGGAGCGTTTTAGTGCCGGCCGCGCAGTGATCTGGTTACCCAGCGAGCCACATTCACCAATACACCAGCAGCTTCCCAGGAGATGCAGGAGAGCAGCTCTGCTGTCTCTGAGAGGACGGAAAGCTCTGATGGACGTCTGTCTGCAGCCGTACAGCTGCAGGTCGCTTAGTAACGGGCACACACATGCACACGCACACACACACATGCACACGCACACACACACATGCACACACACACACACGCACACACACATGCACACACGTACACACACACATGCACACGCACACACACACATGCACACACACACTCCTTTCTGTGGATGTCAGATGTGGAAATGCATCAGCATCTTTCAGCATCTCAGCAGTGAAGCTGCAGGAGGAGAAAGGATCCAAACACACAATAAAGCTGATGGATCAGAAGGAAAGAGATGGACTCAGAGAGGCAGAGGACTGCTGCCACATCAATGTTTCCATCATCCATCAATGTTTCCATCATCCATCAATGTTTCCATCATCCATCAATGTTTCCATCATCCATCAATGTTTCAATCATCCATCAATGTTTCCATCATCCATCAATGTTTCAATCATCCATCAATGTTTCAATCATCCATCAATGTTTCCATCATCCATCAATGTTTCCATCATCCATCAATGTTTCCATCATCCATCAATGTTTCAATCATCCATCAATGTTTCCATCATCCATCAATGTTTCCATTATCCATCAATGTTTCCATCATCCGTCAATGTTTCCATCATCCATCAATGTTTCCATCATCCATCAATGTTTCCATCATCCATCAATGTTTCCATCATCCATCAATGTTTCCATCATCCATCAATGTTTCCATCATCCATCAATGTTTCCATCATCCATCAATGTTTCCATTATCCATCAATGTTTCCATCATCCGTCAATGTTTCCATCATCCATCAATGTTTCCATCATCCATCAATGTTTCCATTATCCATCAATATTTCCATCATCCGTCAATGTTTCCATCATCCATCAATGTTTCCATTATCCATCAATGTTTCCATCATCCGTCAATGTTTCCATCATCCATCAATGTTTCCATTATCCATCAATGTTTCCATCATCCGTCAATGTTTCCATCATCCATCAATGTTTCCATCATCCATCAATGTTTCCATCATCCATCAATGTTTCCATTATCCATCAATGTTTCCATTATCCATCAATGTTTCCATCATCCGTCAATGTTTCCATCATCCATCAATGTTTCCATTATCCATCAATGTTTCCATCATCCGTCAATGTTTCCATCATCCATCAATGTTTCCATCATCCATCAATGTTTCCATCATCCATCAATGTTTCCATCATCCATCAATGTTTCCATCATCCATCAATGTTTCCATCATCCATCAATGTTTCAATCATCCATCAATGTTTCAGTCATCCATCAATGTTTCCATCATCCATCAATGTTTCCATCATCCATCAATGTTTCAGTCATCCATCAATGTTTCCATCATCCATCAATGTTTCCATCATCCATCAATGTTTCAATCATCCATCAATGTTTCCATCATCCATCAATGTTTCCATCATCCATCAATGTTTCCATCATCCATCAATGTTTCAGTCATCCATCAATCTTTCCATCATCCATCAATGTTTCCATCATCCATCAATGTTTCAGTCATCCATCAATGTTTCCATCATCCATCAATGTTTCCATCATCCATCAATGTTTCAATCATCCATCAATGTTTCCATCATCCATCAATGTTTCCATCATCCATCAATTTTTCCATCATCCATCAATGTTTCAATCATCCATCAATGTTTCCATCATCCATCAATGTTTCCATCATCCATCAATGTTTCAATCATCCATCAATGTTTCCATCATCCATCAATGTTTCCATCATCCATCAATGTTTCAATCATCCATCAGTGTTTCAGTCATCCATCAATGTTTCAATCAGCCATCAATGTTTCCATCATCCATCAATGTTTCCATCATCCATCAATGTTTCCATCATCCATCAATGTTTCCATCATCCATCAATGTTTCCATCATCCATCAATGTTTCCATCATCTATCAATGTTTCCATCATCCATCAATGTTTCCATCATCCATCAATGTTTCCATCATCCATCAATGTTTCCATCATCCATCAATGTTTCCATCATCCATCAATGTTTCCATCATCCATCAATGTTTCCATCATCCATCAATGTTTCCATCATCCATCAATGTTTCAATCATCTATCAATGTTTCCATCATCCATCAATGTTTCCATCATCCATCAATGTTTCCATCATCCATCAATGTTTCAATCATCCATCAATGTTTAAATCATCCATCAATGTTTCCATCATCCATCAATGTTTCCATCATTCATCAATGTTTCCATCATCCATCAATGTTTCCATCATCCATCAATGTTTCCATCATCCATCAATGTTTCAATCATCCATCAATGTTTCAATCATCCATCAATGTTTCCATCATCCATCAATGTTTCCATCATCCATCAATGTTTCCATCATCCACCAATGTTTCCATCATCCAACAATGTTTCCATCATCCATCAATGTTTCCATCATCCATCAATGTTTCCATCATCCATCAATGTTTCCATCATCCATCAATGTTTCCATCATCCATCAATGTTTCAATCATCCATCAATGTTTCCATCATCTATCAATGTTTCCATCATCCATCAATGTTTCCATCATCCATCAATGTTTCCATCATCCATCAATGTTTCAATCATCCATCAATGTTTCCATTATCTATCAATGTTTCAATCATCCATCAATGTTTCAATCATCCATCAATGTTTCAATCATCCATCAATGTTTCAATCATCCATCAATGTTTCAATCATCCATCAATGTTTCCATCATCTATCAATGTTTCCATCATCCATCAATGTTTCCATCATCCATCAATGTTTCCATCATCCATCAATGTTTCAATCATCCATCAATGTTTCCATCATCCATCAATGTTTCCATCATCCATCAATGTTTCCATCATTCATCAATGTTTCCATCATTCATCAATGTTTCAATCATCCATCAATGTTTCCATCATCCATCAATGTTTCAATCATCCATCAATGTTTCAATCATCCATCAATGTTTCCATCATCCATCAATGTTTCCATCATCCATCAATGTTTCAATCATCCATCAATGTTTCCATCATCCATCAATGTTTCCATCATTCATCAATGTTTCCATCATCCATCAATGTTTCAATCATCCATCAATGTTTCAATCATCCATCAATGTTTCCATCATCCATCAATGTTTCAATCATCCATCAATGTTTCCATCATCCATCAATGTTTCCATCATTCATCAATGTTTCCATCATCCATCAATGTTTCCATCATCCATCAATGTTTCCATCATCCATCAATGTTTCAATCATCCATCAATGTTTCAATCATCCATCAATGTTTCCATCATCCATCAATGTTTCAATCATCCATCAATGTTTCCATCATCCATCAATGTTTCCATCATCCATCAATGTTTCCATCATCCATCAATGTTTCCATCATCCATCAATGTTTCCATCATCCATCAATGTTTCAATCATCCATCAATGTTTCCATCATCCATCAATGTTTCCATCATCCATCAATGTTTCAATCATCCATCAATGTTTCCATCATCCATCAATGTTTCAATCATCCATCAATGTTTCCATCATCCATCAATGTTTCCATCATCCATCAATGTTTCCATCATCCATCAATGTTTCCATCATCCATCAATGTTTCCATCATCCATCAATGTTTCCATCATCCATCAATGGTTCGATCATCCGTCAATGTTTCAGTCATCCATCAATGTTTCCATCATCCATCAATGTTTCAATCATCCATCAATGTTTCCATCATCCATCAATGGTTCGATCATCCGTCAATGTTTCAGTCATCCATCAATGTTTCCATCATCCATCAATGTTTCCATCATCCATCAATGTTTCAATCATCCATCAATGTTTCCATCATCCATCAATGGTTCGATCATCCGTCAATGTTTCAGTCATCCATCAATGTTTCAATCATCCATCAATGTTTCCATCATCTATCAATGTTTCCATCATCCATCAATGTTTCCATCATCCATCAATGTTTCAATCATCCATCAATGTTTCCATCATCCATCAATGTTTCCATCATCCATCAATGTTTCAGTCATCCATCAATGTTTCCATCATCCATCAATGGTTCGATCATCCGTCAATGTTTCCATCATCCATCAATGTTTCAATCATCCATCAATGTTTCCATCATCCATCAATGTTTCAATCATCCATCAATGTTTCCATCATCCATCAATGTTTCCATCATCCATCAATGTTTCCATCATCCATCAATGTTTCAATCATCCATCAATGTTTCAATCATCCATCAATGTTTCCATCATCCATCAATGTTTCCATCATCCATCAATGTTTCCATCATCCATCAATGTTTCAATCATCCATCAATGTTTCCATCATCCATCAATGGTTCGATCATCCGTCAATGTTTCAGTCATCCATCAATGTTTCCATCATCCATCAATGTTTCCATCATCCATCAATGTTTCCATCATCCATCAATGTTTCCATCATCCATCAATGTTTCAGTCATCCATCAATGTTTCCATCATCCATCAATGTTTCCATCATCCATCAATGTTTCAATCATCCATCAATGTTTCAGTCATCCATCAATGTTTCCATCATCCATCAGTGTTTCCATCATCCATCAATGTTTCCATCATCCATCAATGTTTCCATTATCCATCAATGTCTCCATCATCCATCAGTGTTTCCATCATCCATCAATGTTTCCATCATCCATCAATGTTTCAATCATCCATCAATGTTTCCATCATCCATCAATGTTTAAGTCATCCATCAATGTTTCCATCATCCATCAATGTTTCCATCATTCATCAATGTTTCCATCATCCATCAATGTTTCCATCATCCATCAATGTTTCAGTCATCCATCAATGTTTCCATCATCCATCAATGTTTCCATCATCCATCAATGTTTCCATCATCCATCAATGTTTCAGTCATCCATCAATGTTTCCATCATCCATCAATGTTTCCATCATCCATCAATGTTTCAATCATCCATCAATGTTTCAGTCATCCATCAATGTTTCCATCATCCATCAGTGTTTCCATCATCCATCAATGTTTCCATCATCCATCAATGTTTCCATCATCCATCAATGTTTCAGTCATCCATCAATGTTTCCATCATCCATCAATGTTTCCATCATCCATCAATGTTTCCATCATCCATCAATGTTTCCATCATCCATCAATGTTTCAGTCATCCATCAATGTTTCCATCATCCATCAATGTTTCCATCATCCATCAATGTTTCAATCATCCATCAATGTTTCAGTCATCCATCAATGTTTCCATCATCCATCAGTGTTTCCATCATCCATCAATGTTTCCATCATCCATCAATGTTTCCATTATCCATCAATGTTTCCATCATCCATCAATGTTTCAGTCATCCATCAATGTTTCCATCATCCATCAGTGTTTCCATCATCCATCAATGTTTCCATCATCCATCAATGGTTCGATCATCCGTCAATGTTTCAGTCATCCATCAATGTTTCCATCATCCATCAATGTTTCCATCATCCATCAATGTTTCCATCATCCATCAATGTTTCCATCATCCATCAATGTTTCAGTCATCCATCAATGTTTCCATCATCCATCAATGTTTCCATCATCCATCAATGTTTCAATCATCCATCAATGTTTCAGTCATCCATCAATGTTTCCATCATCCATCAGTGTTTCCATCATCCATCAATGTTTCCATCATCCATCAATGTTTCCATTATCCATCAATGTTTCCATCATCCATCAGTGTTTCCATCATCCATCAATGTTTCCATCATCCATCAATGTTTCAATCATCCATCAATGTTTCCATCATCCATCAATGTTTAAGTCATCCATCAATGTTTCCATCATCCATCAATGTTTCCATCATTCATCAATGTTTCCATCATTCATCAATGTTTCCATCATCCATCAATGTTTCAATCATCCATCAATGTTTCCATCATCCATCAATGTTTCCATCATCCATCAATGTTTCAATCATCCATCAATGTTTCCATCATCCATCAATGTTTCCATCATCCATCAATGTTTCCATCATCCATCAATGTTTCCATCATCCATCAATGTTTCCATCATCCATCAATGTTTCCATCATCCATCAATGTTTCAATCATCCATCAATGTTTCCATCATCCATCAATGTTTCAATCATCCATCAATGTTTCCATCATCCATCAATGTTTCCATCATCCATCAATTTTTCCATCATCCATCAATGTTTCCATCATCCGCCAATGTTTCCATCATCCATCAATGTTTCCATCATTCATCAATGTTTCCATCATCCATCAATGTTTCCATCATCCATCAATGTTTCCATCATCCATCAATGTTTCCATCATCCATCAATGTTTCATCATTCATCAATGTTTCAATCATCCATCAATGTTTCCATCATCCATCAATGTTTCCATCATCCATCAATGTTTCCATCATCCATCAATGTTTCCATCATCCATCAATGTTTCAGTCATCCATCAATGTTTCCATCATCCATCAATGTTTCCATCATCCATCAATGTTTCCATCATCCATCAATGTTTCCATCATCCATCAATCATCCGTCACGTTTACGCATTTCAGTCATATTCATATTCATATTCTTTCTCCCTTCAACAAACGCTGTTAATGTGTTTGTATACTGTATGTCTTTATTTTGTTCTCAAAGGATGATACACAGTGTTACATTTGACAATCTTCTGAAATCACCCCCCCCCTTCGGTATTGGTCCATTTTTGTACCTTATCAAGCTGTATGAGTTAATAAAGTACAATTAAACCAATTAAAGATGATGAATAAAAGTCAATAAAATAGAGATTATGACAACAATCAAAGATGCTAATAATAAATGAATAATTATTATAGAAATATTAGGCCAAACACATATATAATTATACATCTTATTACTATGATTATTATGAAAATCATAATATAATAACTATAATTATACTACTGTTTAGAAGTACTGCTATTTATAGTTATTGTACAAGCTACACACATTTTTCAATGCTGCAGGTACCCTTAGGGTTGGAATGGTACAAATGTGTACTTTATATTACTTTGGAGCCTTTTTCATAGTACATAGGTACTTCTGGCCTCATAAAGACCAATATTGTACTTTTGAGAGAACATTTGTAAAACATGTACGTACAGGTACAGAAATGATCCCGTCTCGTACCTCTGTTTCTGAGAGTGTGGTGTGGGACATTTCCAGCATTAGCGGAGGATTTACATCTCAGCTCCGTGTGACCGATCCTCTGACCCCTCAGAATCCTGGAAGTCAGATAATTTTCTGGCTCTTTAGATTTGCCCTGTTCACTGGCTTTTCTCAGGTACTATTGATGGAAGTATCGACTTGTTTGTGTGAAATGATCACGATGCTGAAGGAATGTGCAGCTGCGGTTGGCTGAGCGAGTGATGGAGCTCCACGTGGACATACCAGACCGATGCAAGCCACCGACTCAAGCAGCTTCAGGTTGAAATGACCAGGTTAAGTCTCTAGTCAACAGCAGTTGATCTTCCACATTATCTGGCCTCCATTCAGACTGACACAAGACAGCTGTACACTGTTTCAGTGTAATGATCATTTCTGGTTTCTTTCTTTAATAACTAAAGCAAATCCAGCTGCTTTAACAGACTGAACCTGTAAAATGTGGCTGATAAACATGAATAACTTCATATAAAATATATTGTGAGATGGTCACAAACACATTTATATCACACGTATAATTCATGGAAGAAAATCAGACTCCTACACGAACAAATCAGAATTAGGCTATAAACACAAAATCTACAACATTTTACTACAAAAAGAGGAACAACAGAAAAAACTGATGGAAACATTTAAAAAGAGATAAAATGCTGCAGTAATAGATCACATCACAACTCTGACAAATTAGCGCCACCAGGTGGGGGGAGGCTACATTTAACTCACCCAGTCATAAATAACAGTGTAAATATACGGTCCTCGCGACCTCTAGGTGGCGCTGGAGGCCTGAGCTTGGACCCCATGGTGAAGAATCACTGGTTTATATAACAGTATTAATCAATCAGCCAATCAATTTCATTTATATAGCCCTTTACAGCACACAAGGTGACCAAAGTGCTTTCCATAAAAACATCATAGAAAGAGAATAAAAACAACATGAAGAAAATAAAAAGCAAATACAAAGTTTAGAACTTATAAAACCATGAATGGCTTTTTTGAGATCACTAAGATTTAAAAACGGTTTTACTTTCGTTAAAAGACGTAGTTGATAAAAACTGTCCCTGACCACACTGTCAATCTGCTCATCTAATCTGAAACTGCTGTCAAAGATAACTCCAAGATTCCTGACAGCAGCTTTCAGTTGAGAGGAAAGAAGATTGGTAGTGTCACCAAATAAAATATACTCGGTTTTATCATCTTTTAAGTGAAGAAAATTTTGCCCTGACCACAATTTTATGTTCGAAATGCAACCAGCTAGGGCATGAAGCGCTCCACAGGTGTTTGGGAACATGGGAGATAAACCTGCAGGTCATCTGCATAGCAATGAAACGCTGCGTTGTGTCTGGCTATGAGGGACCCCTGTGGAAACATGGAGAGACAACAGCAGTGGCCCCAAGATGGAGCCTTGAGGCACTCCACAAAAAAGAGAGACAACAGATGAAGAAAAAGCACCAATACCGAAAAAGTTCTATGTGATAGATGCGATTCAAACCATTTCAGTGCAGTACCCCGAATACCGACGCACTGATCAAGGCGGGACAGAAGGACTGGATGGTCCACCGCCTAAAGCAGCTGTTCGTCCAGTAACACGAAGACAACAGGGCGCTTTTAGCCCGTTCAGTACACACTCACAAATACAGGCACCAGTTTGTACCTAAAAGGGTCCAAAGCTTGTTGCTGGGGGGGGGGGGGGGTTCCTTTCTGAAAGACATTTCTGTACCTTCATGGTCCATTTTTGTACCTTATCAAGCTGTTTCCAGTTTTACGGCACTGATAACGAGCAGAAGCTGGATGACTGGAACATAATGAAAGTAACTTTTGTGAATCTTTGCAGTGTTTCGTTTTTCTTCGTCATGCTTCTGCGCCGACACCATTTATTTGCTTTTGTGGAGGCCGTCATAGATGCAGCTCCATAAATAACAAAGCAGCGATCCATAGGCAGCGAGAGAGAGAGGAAGAGAGAGAGGGAGAGAGAGAGAGGGAGAGAGAGGGAGAGAGAGAGTCGTCCTCACAAAAGAGCAGCTGGTTGCAGCAGCACAAAAGCTGCTGCCATTAAGATCCTGACGGAGTTCTGCCTCCCACCATCACCGCTCACACACAATTACTCGTTAATTAGAGACTCTGAGGACATGCAAGTGTGTGTGTGTGTGTGTGTGAGAGAGAGAGAGAGAGAGAGAGAGAGAGAGAGCACATACATGTGCAGGTGACTGTCATGGTCGAGGAGGCAACTGTTACATGGAGGTCTGGGGTCTGACTGAGGTCTGGAGAGTCTGAGATGGAGGTCTGGGGTCTGACTGAGGTCTGGAGAGTCTGAGATGGAGGTCTGGGCTCTGACTGAGACCTGGAGAGTCTGAGATGGAGGTCTGGGGTCTGACTGAGGTCTGGAGAGTCTGGGATGGAGGTCTGGGGTCTGACTGAGGTCTGGAGAGTCTGGGATGGAGGTCTGGGGTCTGACTGAGGTCTGGAGAGTCTGGGATGGAGGTCTGGGGTCTGACTGAGGTCTGGAGAGTCTGAGATGGAGGTCTGGGGTCTGACTGAGGTCTGGAGAGTCTGAGATGGAGGTCTGGGGTCTGACTGAGGTCTGGAGAGTCTGGGATGGAGGTCTGGGGTCTGACTGAGGTCTGGAGAGTCTGGGATGGAGGTCTGGGGTCTGACTGAGACCTGGAGAGTCTGAGATGGAGGTCTGGGGTCTGACTGAGGTCTGGAGAGTCTGGGATGGAGGTCTGGGGTCTGACTGAGGTCTGGAGAGTCTGGGATGGAGGTCTGGGGTCTGACTGAGACCTGGAGAGTCTGAGATGGAGGTCTGGGGTCTGACTGAGACCTGGAGAGTCTGGGATGGAGGTCTGGGGTCTGACTGAGGTCTGGAGAGTCTGGGATGGAGGTCTGGGGTCTGACTGAGACCTGGAGAGTCTGGGATGGAGGTCTGGGGTCTGATTCGTGTCCTCGCTGAGGTCTCGTGTCCCTTTGAAGGAAAAGCAGCTGCAGATGCAGGAAAATGGAGAAATTGCGACACTTTGCCGTCATTTTCTCGCTGAAATTAGACGGAGGATTGTTCGGTCTCGTGCAGCAGAGGAACCATCAGAAGATCAAACAGGTTCCTGGTGAAATTGCCGCCGTCTGCTCCTCATCTCTGGCTCCCATCTTTGATATGTTTATGTATGATGAAGATGATGAAGATGATGATGAAGATGATGGAGATGGCGTCTGGGGGGGTGTGTGTGTGTGGGGGGGGGGGGGGGGGGGGGCTGTACATATGTGACTAAAAACATAAGAATAAATGAATCCACGTCTGTGAGCGTTGGTGTGATTCGCGGTTTAACTCCGTCTCATCTGCATCCAAACTGCTGTATAAGAATGGTTGAAGGTTTCGTTTCAGGTCTCAGCAGCGTCCTGCAGGGATGAAGATCTGCTGAGTTTGTTTGTTTGTTTGTTTGTTTGTTTGTTTGTTTGTTTTATTAAGACCCCCATTAGCTTCTGTTGTGACAGTCGCTGTTCTTCCTGGGGTCTTCTTCTCATCCAGACTTCTGCATGTGCACGTACATCCTGGGCTGTGAAACGTCATCGTTCGTCCTGGTCCGATCAGATCCATGGGATTGTTTGGAAGACGGCACGGGCGTATGCTGCATCACTGCTGGTGGTGGTGCTGAGGTGGAGGCGACAGGAGGATTCACAGCGGTGGGACTGAGAAACCTCAGCGGTGCATCTGAAGGCGGAAGACGAAGATGTGACACCCGTCTGATAATGAACACATGATTTCAGGACTAAAATGAAATAATAGAAATGAAAAGAGATACTTGCATAATGTAGATTATCGTGTATAATTTATAATGTCATTTTCTCATTACAAAATTATGTTATTAGTTCATATATTAGTAATAATTTCAGGTTTTTTATTGTCATTAAAGCGAAATGTTAATTTGCAGAATGTAAAGAATCAGTAAACTGCAGTATAATATAGTAACGCCTGTGGGAACGTGAAGTTATGCTGCAACATTCATGATGTTCACTTTAACACTGATGCAGAGTTTAACATGATAAACACACTTTAGACAATATGAGCTGTAACACAGCTAACAGATAGCCTTATAACTATGCTAACAGCTAGACTTATAACTATGCTAACAGCTAGCCTTATAACTATGCTAACAGCTAGCCTTATAACTATGCAAACAGCTAGCCTTATAACTATGCTAACAGCTAGCCTTATAACTATGCTAACAGCTAGACTTATAACTATGCAAACAGCTAGACTTATAACTATGCTAACAGTTAGCCTTATAACTATGCTAACAGCTAGCCTTATAACTATGCTAACAGCTAGGCTTATAACTATGCTAACAGATAACCTTATAACTATGCTAACAGCTAGCCTAATAACTATGCTAACAGCTAGGTTTATAACTATGCTAACAGCTAGCCTTATAACTATGCAAACAGCTAGCCTTATAACTATGCTACCAGCTAGCCTTATAACTATGCAAACAGCTAGCCTTATAACTATGCTAACATCTAGCCTTATAACTATGCAAACAGCTAGCCTTATAACTATGCTAACAGCTAGCCTTATAACTATGCTAACAGCTAGCCTAAAAACTATGCTACCAGCTAGGTTTATAACTATGCTAAAAGCTAGCCTTATAACTATGCTAACAGCTAGGCTTATAACTACGCTAGCAGCTAGCCTTATAACTATGCTAACAGCTAGCCTTATAACTATGCTAACAGCTAAACTTATAGCTATGCAAACAGCTAGACTTATAACTATGCTAACAGCTAGCCTTATAACTATGCTAACAGCTAGGTTTATAACTATGCTAACAGCTAGACTTATAACTATGCTTACAGCTTGCCTCAAAACTATGCTAACAGCTATCCTAATAACTATGCTAACAGCTAGCCTTAAAACTATGCTAACAGCTAGACTTATAACTATGCTAACAACTAGCCCTAAAACTATGCTAACAGCTAGACTTATAACTATGCTAACAGCTAGCCTTAAAACTATGCTAACAGCTAGACTTATAACTATGCTAACAACTAGCCTTATAACTATGCTAACAGCTAGGATCTGCAGCAGGTCTGGGTCTGCAGCAGATTGTTCATGGGATTGTTCAAGGTATGATTGTAGGAATAACTCCAGCGATGATGTCAGGAGTGATTCCAGGAATGATTCCAGGAATGATTCCAGGAGTGATTCCAGGAGTGATTCCAGGAATGATTCCAGGAATGATTCCAGGAGTGATTCCAGGAGTGATTCCAGGAATGATTCCAGGAATGATTCCAGGAGTGATTCCAGGAGTGATTCCAGGAGTGATTCCAGGAATTATTCCAGGAATGATTCCAGGAATGATCCCAGGAGTGATTCCAGGAGTGATTCCAGGAATGATTCCAGGAATGATTCCAGGAATGATTCCAGGAATGATCCCAGGAGTGATTCCAGGAGTGATTCCAGGAGTGATTCCAGGAATGATTCCAGGAGTGATTCCAGGAATGATTCCAGGAGTGATTCCAGGAGTGATTCCAGGAATGATTCCAGGAATGATTCCAGGAGTGATTCCAGGAGTGATTCCAGGAATGATTCCAGGAATGATTCCAGGAGTGATTCCAGGAATGATTCCAGGATGCAGGAACATTTCCTGCTGGATCTGGACCTGTTCTCCATCTTCCCCCTGAGTCCTCACTCAGAGAAATGGGGCTGACTTCACTTCTACATCGTGGCAGTGCAGTCTTCCTCACGTGATTGGCTGAAAGGTGTGTCCATCAAACTAAAGTCCCACGTGAGGAGGCCTGACTCACCTCCGTCCAATGATGAGTCAGGAAAAGCCGCTCTCTCTCCAGGCTGCTGCAGATATCTGCTCTGATTCTGGATGCACAGAAACGTCTGCCTGGCAGAAGCACGAATGTCGTCTCTGAAGCTCCATGTTTGACCAAATATAAGACATCTGGACCAAACCCAGAGGACGTGATGTCTGCAGCTCGTGTGGGGAGTTTCTGTAGAATCACGGTGGTGAAATGCACCTTTAATAAATAAGCAGAATTCCACATAAACCACCTGCTGCTCTGATAATGACAAAGATTTCAGTCAGAGAGGGGAAAGACGGCAGCCTGCTTCTGTCGGCACATCACACATGATGGATGGAGGGGGGGGGGGGGGGGCGTTTGGTGCTTTTATCCAACAAAGTGAGGACATTCTGGCCGGTCCTCACTAGAAAAAGCTTCAGAAAAAACTGTTTTTGCAGGTCAAGATTTGGTTTTAGACTTTAGGTTACAATTACGTTTGGTAAGGATTGTGTTCAGGTAATGTGGTGGTGGTCAGAGCACGGGAATGGATTATGGTAATGACTGTCCTCACACGGAAAGAAGTACAAGGATGTGTGTGTGGAAATCATGCCGAACCACTCACATACATACAGTATATATATATATATATATATATATATATATATATATATATATATTATATAAATATGTATCTTTCTACGTAGTTCATACTCTCTAATTAGAGCACACTATTAAGCAAACATGAATAGTTCATACCGCTGTGTCATCACTCCTTTAAATAAAAAACAGATTATTTACCAAATAATGTATTTAATTCACATATTTCTCTCGGGGACTTTTAAGCTAGTCCCTTATTTTAGTCCCCCAATAACGGCAGGAGCAGATTATAATGCAGTAAAGCTGGAAACAGAATTTGTCCTGATATGAAATGTGCTTCTCCAGTGGTCAGGTAGATTTATCAGCAGCAGTCTGTGAAGCTTTAGCTAAATCCTGATGTTAAAGCCATCTTCATTTTAATCATCTGCAGTAAGTCGCATACACCAGGTTTAGTCGGGTCTTTTTCTTAATATCTACAAAGGACTGCATTACAGAATAACGTTCTTTTTTCCAACCTGGACCTCATTTGTAGGAGTTCACACGTGCTTTTACTCACCAGTACATTTCCGTTTCACTTTGACTCCTTCGGAACATATAACGCTGAGTCGCCCTTTGGCGCACATGCATATAACGTACAAACGAATCCTGTGTGTTCTGACCGACACCCCCATGCTGAACATCAAACCTCCTTACCAACGTCTAAACACTCTGACATCATCATCACCCTGATAGCACACATTTCTGGAATTGTTCCACACACTCACAAACAGAGGTACCAGTTTGTACCTAAAAGGGTCCAACGCTTGTTGCTGGGGGGGGGGGGGTTCCTTTCTGAAAGACATTTCTGTACCTTCATGGTCCATTTTTGGACCTTATCAAGCTGTATGAGTTAATAAAGTACAATTAAACCAATTAAAGATGATGAATAAAAGTCAATAAAATAGAGATTATGACAACAATCAAAGATGCTAATAATAAATGAATAATTATTATAGAAATATTAGGCCAAATACATATATAATTATACATATAATTATTACTATGATTATTATGAAAATCATAATATAATAACTATAATTATACTACTGTTTAGAAGTACTGCTATTTATAGTTATTGTACAAGCTACACACATGTTTCAATGCTGCAGGTACCCTTAGGGTTGGAATGGTACAAATGTGTACTTTATATTACTTTGGACCCTTTTTCATAGTATATAGGTACTTCTGGCCTCATAAAGACCAATATTGTACTTTTGAGAGAATATTTGTAATAAATGTACCTGCAGGTACAGAAATGATCCCGTCTGTACCTCTGTGTCTGAGAGTGTGTGGTGTGGACCCTGGTCTGCAGGGGCGGAGCTACGGGGGGGCCATAGCCCCCCCATGCTTTAACCAGGCGGCGCTCAGGCAGCTGCGGAGAACCGAGCTGCTTCCAAACCAGTTTTCCTTCTTATTCTAGACACAAACGACCCCGATCTGGAACAAGATTGACAGTTCTATTAAAAAACCACATTCTTTAAATACATTTAAAAAGCTCTTTAAACAGCAGTTACTGCTACACTATGTTTAAATGCCCCCCCCCCCCCCCGATGTGACTAGTGATTGGGAGAAGTATTTTTGAATATTTTGTTGTTGTTGAGTAATTATGTTTCAGCCCTGAAAATTAAATTTATGCACTGAATAATCTGATATGTACAGAAACTATTTCACACGGTTTGGAAGGTATAATATTGAGCACGTGTTTGTCTTGGAGGGAGATTTTTAGGGGAGGTATGGGGGGGTTGATTTTTGTTGTTCATTAGTTTGTATATTGTTGTTGTTTGAGCTGTTATTTGTACATTTTGATGTATCTTATACTTGGGTCACCAATTAAAAGCTGTATAGCTTCTGGTGAGTCCCATTTTGCAGATCTGGCTCTTTGATGGAGACTGAGAACCTTCTGCTGTATTTTATGATGATTTGCAAATAAATGAAATGAAATGA
The DNA here is from genome assembly GCA_023101725.1 of Atherinomorus stipes. Classification (NCBI taxonomy): domain Eukaryota; kingdom Metazoa; phylum Chordata; class Actinopteri; order Atheriniformes; family Atherinidae; genus Atherinomorus; species Atherinomorus stipes. The sequence goes on along the minus strand of JALJCO010007961.1, from coordinate 13,253 downwards.
ACGTTTGAGTCGCTGTAATTAGGCAGAGGTGGAAAAAGTACTGAAAAACTGTAATTAAGTAAAAGTATCTTCACTTTGCTTGCATTTTACTCAAGTAAAAGTAAAAATACCCATCTAAAAATGTACTTGAGTAAAAGTAAAAAAGTACATTTAAACTTTACTGAGTAAAAGTTACTTAGTTACTTAGTCACCCGCTGTAGAAAAGGACGAGTTATAAATCTAATCCGACTGTTTCAGAAACTTTTACAAAACTACCATGACAGAGAGAAAGTAAAACCAAATCAGAGTATCCCAGATGTTCTTCTTTCTGTCAGCATCTGCTTGGCATCTTCATCCTCCTCCTCATCTTCAGTGAGATTCCCTTTCAGTGGACGATAGCGGAACATCACCGACGTGGATTAGCAGCTTAGATTAGTAATCCACACGTTCCACATAAAAGCCGTTCAGCCATCGTTCATGTTGTACTCAGTAATGGAGACGTTTACAAAGTAGTCAAGTAAAGTACTTGGGTCAAAATACTAGAGTAAAAGTAAAATGACTTATTTCAAAAACTACTGAAATGATTGATTACTCAAAACTACTCGTTTGCAGTAACGTGAGTAAAAGTTACTTTCCATCTGTGAGGTACGTCTGCGTGTCATCGGCCTGCAGGGGAGGAAATTTATATATGAAATATAGAAAAACATGCGCTCTGAGATATCTACTTATGACCACCCTGCTACGGTCTGGGGGGGGGGGACCTGCAGCGAGGCCCTCTGGGACCACGGTGGATCCTGGTGTGAACGGATCCCCAAGATCTGGTTTCCGTGGAGCAGCCAGATGGTTTTACTGACAGAAGGGGTGGGGGGGGGGGGGGGGGGGGGGGGGGGTGAAGGCTTGTTCTTACTTTAACATGCATTTGTATTATGTTTTTTATTTGTTTCTCCACCTTCCAGTCGTATTTGCTACATGTTGATTCAAGGAACATTCCACCCACAGAATGATGTAACTTTATCTTCCACCCCCTCATGGTGAGAAAGACTCTGCAGCACTTTCATATAAACTGTTCACAAAAACATGTCAATATTCCTACCAAACTGCTGCGTCCAATGTAATCCAAGTGTCCTGAGTGGGTAGCGTCCAGAATTTACTGGAAAACGAAGTCATTTAGCAGATTTTTTGAGACTAAACAGGAGAACATCAGTACTACATCAGTACTACATTGCATCTCCTGCAAGCACACCGATGCACGTTCATGAAACTACGGAAGCCGCGGCGTTCAGAGCCTACTCTGCCAATAATACAAGCATAGAAGAAGAAATTCTCTGTTTACATTGTGCTAAGAGCGACAGAGCTGCAGACAAACACAAGAGGGTCCAAGAGGGTTGATGTTTATTTAAGACAAAGAAAGAAAGAGAAAGAGAATGCGTGATCTCGTCTGCCGCGGCTTCCGTAGTTTTGTGAACGCGCATCACCATGCTTGCTAAAGATACAATGTAGTACTGATGTAGTACTGATGTAGTACTGATGTAGTACTGTTTAGGCTCTAAAAATCTACTAAATGACGTCGTTTCCAGTAAATTCTGGACGCTACCCACTCAGGACACGTGGATTACGTTGGACGAGCAGTTTGGAGGAATATTGACACGTTTTTGTGGACTTTTATGGACCTTCTTGGCTCGGACCCCGGTGAACTCCATTATATGAAAGTTGGGGGGAAACGAGAAGCCTTCCTGATCGCCGGCTGCATTTGAGATATTAAAAAAGTGCTGCAGAGTCTTTCTCACCATGAGGGGGGGGTGGAAGATAAAGTTACATCATTCTGTGGGTGGAATGTTCCTTTAAAGAAAGCCGGACAGAGAATGGGGGTCCTCTGTTTAACGGACCGTGCAGCTTTCTGCACCTCCTGGAGTAAACGTAGCCTCCTCCATCCTCTGACCCGCCTCCTGTTTCTGAGCACATGGATGAGGCGGCCTGCTGCCAGCGCTACGCCGTCTCCATCGGATCATCTGCTCTCTGAAGCAGGTCCTCGCTCCCTCCACCTCTGTCATCCTGTCATGTCTGATCTTAGCGGATGCTTCGGGTCAGCGGCTCCCCTCCTGAAGTCAGAGGAAAGCACTTTTCCTCTCCATTTGTTCTCATGTCAGGTCACTGCACTGCTCGGCTGGTGGGGAGGGAAATGGGATGGCTTCAGCGCCATTTAGCGCAGACTCCAGGCTCTGACCTTGTCTGCAGCCTGGAACGAGCTCCATGCTGGACTGTTAATCCTGACTGCTTCCCGGGATTAAACTGCAGTATTTATGGGATTTTCAGTCTCTTCTTCTCTTGTTAAACACTGAGGAAAAGCAGACTGAGCAGGTACTGCAGGGTACTGGGACAATGCTGAACCCAGCGGGTAATTTCATAGTTAGAAAATGACATGATTGTTACAGACATGAAGCAGGTGGTTCAGATGCTGCAGACAGATTTTACAAACTCTTCATAAAATTCATACATATATATACTTTAGTCATACATACACACTCAGAAACAGAGGTACTACACAGGATCATTTCTGTACCTGCAGGTACATTTGTTACAAATATTCCCTTAAAAAGTACAATATTGGTCTTTATGAGGCCAGAAGTACCTATATACTATGAAAAAAGGGTCCAAAGTAATATAAAGTACACATTTGTACCATTCCAACCCTAAGGGTACCTGCAGCATTGAAAAATGTACCATAACTTTCAACAGCGGGTGACTAAGTAACTAAGTAACTTTTACTCAGAGTAAAGTTTAAATGTACTTTTACTTTTACTCAAGTACATTTTTAGATGGGTACTTTTGCTTTTACTTGAGTAAAATGTAAGCAAAGTGAAGATACTTTTACTTAATTACAGTTTTTCAGTACTTTTTCCACCTCTGCCTAATTACAGCGACTCAAACGTTCGGGGTCGTTTGTGTCTAGAATAAGAAGGAAAAACTGGTTTGGAAGCAGCTCGGTCTCTGCAGCTGCCTGAGCGCCGCCTGGTTAAAGCATGGGGGCTATGGCCCCCCGTAGCTCCGCCCCTGCAGACCAGGGTCCACACCACATACTCTCAAACACAGAGGTACAGACAGCATCATTTCTGTACCTGCAGGTACATGTTTTACAAATGTTCTCTCAAAAGTACAATATTGGTCTTTATGAGGCCAGAAGTACCTATATACTATGAAAAAGGCTCCAAAGTAATAGAAAGTACACATTTGTACCATTCCAACCCTAAGGGTACCTGCAGCATTGAAACATGTGTGTAGCTTGTACAATAACTATAAATAGCAGTACTTCTAAACAGTAGTATAATTATAGTTATTATATTATGATTTTCATAATAATCATAGTAATAATTATATGTATAATTATATATGTATTTGGCCTAATATTTCTATAATAATTATTCATTTATTATCAGCATCTTTGATTGTTGTCATAATCTCTATTTTATTGACTTTTATTCATCATTTTTAATTGGTTTAATTGTACTTTATTAACTCATACAGCTTGATAAGGTACAAAAATGGACCATGAAGGTACAGAAATGTCTTTCAGAAAGGAACCCCCCCCCCCCCCCCCCCCCCAGCATCAAGCTTTGGACCCTTTTAGATACAAACTGGTACCTGTATTTCTGAGTGTGTACAGATAGAAAACATAAAAGCTCTTCTTCAAAATGATGAAAAACAACAAACAAACAAAACTGTCTCAGACACATCAGAGCATCACACCTGTCAGTGCAGGCGTCTGATTGGACGTTACAGAAACACCTGATTGTCTCAAATTGTTGTTCAACAACATTTTAGCTTCGAAGCCCCATCATGCTTGTTTACTTTTTTTTTTTTAAATTTCTGTTAGTTTGTTTTTATTATTTCTGTTGAACCACAATTCAGATCAATGTCATGATTTTCATAGAATTTTTATTTATTTTTTACTTTTGTCACTTTCATCTTATTTCGCTGACAGATGATTTTTTTTACAACTTCAATTGAGGGTGTGAAAAACTCTGTGTGTGTGTGTGTGTGTGTGTGTGTGTGGGGGGGGGGGGGGGGGGGGTATGTTGTTGTGTGGACCAAAACACTACCATTGTGAGGACATTATTATTTTATTTTTGGGGACATTTTTCTGGTCTTAACTAAGAAAAATCCCTTTTGTTGGGTTTAGTTGAGTTTCGGTTGTAACAGTATGATGTCAATGCATGTCCTCACAGAGATAGGTGTACAAGGATGTGTGTGTGTGTGTGTGCATGCCGCAGATTAGTGATTAGTTAGTGGAGCGTGCACGCAGCGCGTTCTGACGGGTCCGTGATGAGGTGAGGATGAGGTGAGGCTTCACGTGAGACTGTGGCTGTAATTACTGGGAAAATTACTGCGGAAAGCAGCGAAGCGGCAGCGAGTACTTCCTGCTACTTCCTCCACTAAACATCAATATGCAAACTGATGTTTGATCATGTTAGATCAATAAAAACACGGCACGGAGAAATGGCTGTAACGTGGAAGTCATCATGAAAGCGCAGCAGCTGTGACATGTTTCTGCATCATTAACACATTCAGAACCGTAGAAAGTATCAGTGTTGTTATGTGTGGGGACATTCTGGCTGAACAGATGTGGTGTGATGGTACAGTTTCACGCTGGAACCCGGGTTTCACCCTAAACCCCAGGTTTCACGCTGGAATCCGGTTTCATGCTGGAATCCGGGTTTCACGCTGGTATCTGGGTTTCACGCTGGAATCCGGGCTTCACGCTGAAATCCGGGTTTCATGCTGAATCTGGGTTTCACGCTGGAATCAGGGTTTCACGCTGAATCAGGTTTCCACGCTGAATCTGGGTTTCACACTGGAATCCGGGTTTCACGCTGGAATCCGGGTTTCACGCTGGAATCAGGTTTCACGCTGGAATCTGGGTTTCACGCTGGAATCCGGGTTTCACGCTGGTATCTGGGTTTCACGCTGGAATCCGGGTTTCACGCTGAATCCGGCTTTCACGCTGGAATCCGGGTTTCACGCTGGTATCTGGGTTTCACGCTGGAATCCGGCTTTCACGCTGAAATCCGGGTTTCATGCTGGAATCTGGGTTTCACGCTGAATCAGGTTTCACGCTGGAATCAGGTTTCACGCTGGAATCAGGGCTTCACGCTGGAATCCGGGTTTCATGCTGGAACCCGGGTTTCACGCTGGTATCTGGGTTTCACGCTGGAATCCGGGTTTCACGCTGAAATCCGGGTTTCATGCTGAATCTGGGTTTCACGCTGAATCAGGTTTCACGCTGAATCAGGGTTTCACGCTGAATCTGGGTTTCACACTGGAATCCGGGTTTCACGCTGGAATCCGGGTTTCACGCTGGAATCAGGTTTCACGCTGGAATCTGGGTTTCACGCTGGAATCCGGGTTTCACGCTGGTATCTGGTTTCACGCTGGAATCCGGTTTCACGCTGGAATCCGGGTTCACGCTGGAATCCGGGTTTCACGCTGGATCTGGGTCACGCTGAATCCGGCTTCACGCTGAAATCCGGGCTTCATGCTGAATCTGGGTTTCACGCTGGAATCAGGTTTCACGCTGAATCAGGGTTTCACGCTGAATCAGGGCTTCACGCTGGAATCCGGCCTCATGCTGGAATCCGGCTTTCACGCTGGTATCTGGGTTTCACGCTGAATCCGGGTTTCATGCTGGAATCCGGGTTTCACGCTGAATCCGGGTTTCACGCTGAATCCGGCTTTCACGCTGGAACCCGGTTCACGCTGAAACCGGGTTTCATGCTGGAATCTGGGTTTCACGCTGGAATCAGAGTTTCACGCTGGAATCCGGGTTTCACGCTGAATCAGGTTTCACGCTGGAATCCGGTTTCATGCTGGAATCCGGGTTTCACGCTGAATCAGAGTTTCACGCTGAAACCCGGGTTTCACGCTGGAATCCGGGTTTCACGCTGAAATCCGGGTTTCATGCTGAATCTGGGTTTCACGCTGAATCAGGTTTCACGCTGAATCAGGGTTTCACGCTGGAACCAGGGTTTCACGCTGAATCCGGGTTTCATGCTGGAATCCGGGTTTCACGCTGGTATCTGGGTTTCACGCTGGAATCCGGGTTTCACGCTGGAATCCGGGTTTCACGCTGGTATCTGGGTTTCACGCTGGAATCCGGGTTTCATGCTGGAATCTGGGTTTCACACTGGAATCAGGGTTTCACGCTGAATCCGGGTTTCATGCTGGAATCCGGGTTTCACGCTGGTATCTGGGTTTCACGCTGAATCCGGGTTTCATGCTGAATCCGGGTTTCACGCTGGAATCCGGGTTTCACGCTGAATCCGGGTTTCATGCTGAATCCGGGTTTCACGGTGGAATCCGGGTTTCACCCTAAAACCCGGGTTTCACGCTGGAATCCGGGTTTCACGCTGAAATCCGGGTTTCACCCTAAAACCCGGGTTTCACGCTGAATCTGGCTTTCACCCTGAAACCCGGGTTTCACGCTGAATCAGGTTTCACGCTGAATCAGGGTTTCACACTGAATCAGGGTTTCACGCTGAATCCGGGTTTCATGCTGAATCCGGGTTTCACGCTGGTATCCGGGTTTCACGGTGAACCGGGCTTCACCCTAAAACCCGGGTTTCACGCTGGAACCCGGGTTTCACGCTGGAATCCGGGTTCCACGCTGAAACCCGGGCTTCATGGTGAAATCCGGGTTTCACGGTGGAATCCGGGTTTCACCCTAAAACCCGGGTTTCACGCTGGAATCCGGGTTTCACGCTGGAATCCGGGTTTCATGCTGAATCAGAGTTTCACGCTGAAACCGGGTTTCACGCTGGAACCCGGCTTTCACGCTGGAATCCGGGCTCACGCTGAATCAGAGTTTCACGCTGAATCCGGGTTTCACGCTGAACCGGCCTCACGCTGAATCCGGGTTTCACGCTGGTATCTGGGTTTCACGCTGGAATCCGGGTTTCACGCTGAACCGGGTTTCACGCTGAATCAGAGTCCCTGCACGCTGAAACCCGGGTTTCACGCTGAATCAGGGTTTCAAGCTGGAACCCGGGTTTCATGCTGAATCCGGGTTTTCACGCTGGAATCCGGGTCACGCTGAACCCGGGTTTCACCCTGAAACCCGGCTTTCACGCTGAACCAGGGTTTCACGCTGGAATCAGGCTTCACGCTGAACCGGCTTTCATGCTGACTCCGGGTTTCACGCTGGAATCCGGGTTTCACGCTGGCATCTGGGTTTCACGCTGAATCCGGGTTTCACGCTGGAATCCGGGTTTCACGCTGGTATCTGGGCTTCACGCTGGAATCCGGGTTTCACGCTGAATCCGGGTTTCACGCTGGTATCTGGGTTTCACGCTGGAATCCGGGTTTCATGCTGGAATCTGGGTTTCACACTGAATCAGGGTTTCACGCTGAATCCGGGTTTCATGCTGGAATCCGGGTTTCACGCTGGTATCTGGGTTTCACGCTGAATCCGGGTTTCATGCTGGAATCCGGCTCTCACGCTGGAATCCGGGCTTCACGCTGGAACCCGGGTTTCATGCTGGAATCCGGGTTTCACGCTGGAATCCGGGTTTCACGCTGAAATCCGGGCCTCATGGTGAAATCCGGCCCTCACGGTGGAATCCGGGTTCCACCCTAAAACCCGGGTTTCACGCTGGAATCCGGCTTTCACGCTGGAATCCGGGTTTCACCCTAAACCCGGGTTTCACGCTGAATCTGGGTTTCACCCTGAAACCCGGGTTTCACGCTGAATCAGGGTTTCACACTGAATCAGGGTTTCACGCTGGAATCCGGGTTTCATGCTGGAACCCGGGTTTCACGCTGGCATCCGGGTTTCACGGTGGAACCCGGCCCTTCACCCTAAAACCCGGGTTTCACGCTGAACCCGGGTTCACGCTGGAATCCGGCTTCATGCTGAAACCCGGGTCTCACGCTGGAATCCGGGTTTCACGCTGAATCCGGGTTTCACGCTGAAATCCGGCTTTCATGGTGAAATCCGGCTTTCACGGTGGAATCCGGGTTTCACCCTAAAACCCGGGTTTCACGCTGGAACCCGGGCTTCACGCTGAACCCGGCTCCATGCTGAAACCCGGGTTTTACGCTGAATCCGGGCTTCATGCTGAAATCCGGGTTTCACGCTGAATCCGGGTTTCATGCTGAAACCCGGTTTCACGCTGAATCAGGGCTTCACGCTGAAACCCGGGTTTCACGCTGAATCAGGGCTTCACGCTGAATCCGGCTTTCATGCTGAATCCGGCTTCACGCTGAAATCCGGGTTTCACGCTGAATCCGGCTTTCACCCTGAAACCCGGGTTTCACGCTGAATCAGGGTTTCACGCTGGAATCCGGTTTCATGCTGAATCCGGCTTTCACGCTGGCATCTGGGTTTCACGCTGAATCCGGATTTCACGCTGGAATCCGGGTTTCACGCTGGTATCTGGGTTTCACGCTGAATCCGGGTTTCATGCTGGAATCCGGTTTCACGCTGGAATCCGGCCTCACGCTGAATCAGAGTTTCACGCTGAATCCGGGTTTCACGCTGGAATCCGGGTTTCACGCTGGTATCTGGGTTTCACGCTGAATCCGGGTTTCACGCTGAATCCGGGTTTCACGCTGGTATCTGGGTTTCACGCTGGAATCCGGGTTTCATGCTGAATCTGGGTTTCACACTGGAATCAGGGTTTCACGCTGGAATCCGGGTTTCATGCTGGAATCCGGGTTTCACGCTGGTATCTGGGTTTCACGCTGAATCCGGGTTTCACACTGGAATCCGGGTTTCATGCTGGAATCCGGGTTTCATGCTGGAATCCGGGTTTCACGCTGAACCCGGGTTTCACGCTGAAACCCGGGTTTCACGCTGGAATCCGGGTTTCATGCTGGAATCTGGGTTTCACGCTGGAATCCGGGTTTCACGCTGAATCCGGGTTTCATGCTGGAATCCGGGTTTCATGCTGGAATCCGGGTTTCACGCTGAAATCCGGGTTTCATGGGTGAAATCCGGGTTTCACGGTGGAACCGGTTTCACCCTAAAACCCGGGTTTCACGCTGGAATCCGGGTTTCACGCTGAATCCGGGTTTCACGCTGAATCCGGGTTTCATGCTGAAATCCGGGTTTCACGCTGGAATCCGGGTTTCACGCTGGAATCCGGGTTTCACGCTGAAATCCGGGTTTCATGGTGAAATCCGGGTTTCACGGTGGAATCCGGGTTTCACCCTAAAACCCGGGTTTCACGCTGGAATCCGGGTTTCACGCTGGAATCCGGGTTTCATGCTGAAATCCGGGTTTTACGCTGGAATCCGGGTTTCATGCTGAAATCCGGGTTTCACGCTGGAATCCGGGTTTCACGCTGGAATCTGGGTTTCATGCTGAAATCCGGGTTTTACGCTGGAATCCGGGTTTCATGCTGAAATCCGGGTTTCACGCTGGAATCCGGGTTTCACGCTGGAATCCGGGTTTCATGCTGAAATCCTGGGCTTCACGCTGAATCCGGGTTTACGCTGGAATCCGGGTTTCATGCTGAAATCCGGGTTTCACGCTGGAATCCGGGTTTCACGCTGGAATCCGGGTTTCACGCTGGAATCCGGGTTTCACCCTGAAATCCGGGTTCCAGCTCACAGCGTGCTGCTGCTTCCCTGTGACTGTGTGTGTTGCTGGGTCTCAGCCTCTGCTGTCATATTCAGGCCATTAGCGGCTGCTTCGTGTGCTGGGCTGGAAAATGGACAATTTTGTTCTCCATCGCGGTGGAAGAGGAGGCTTCCGCGTTCGCAGCCTCCACCGGCGGATGAACGACCGGCTGTCCTGGAAGCATCGATCAGACGCTGCATCGCTGCACGCGCACAAACGCGCTCCTGCTCATCAGCATCAGCTCCATCTGAGCGGAAACGCTGTTCACGGTCCTGCACCGATGCGGAGCGAGGAGATGGAGATGCTGCTCCTCTGTTCTCCTCCTCTATGTTCTCCTCCTCTGTTCTCCTCCTCACCCTGTTCTCCTCCGTGTTCTCCTCCTCCGTGTTCTCCTCCTCCGTGTTCTCCTCCACCGTGTTCTTCTCCTCCGGGTTCTCCTCCTCCAGGTTCTCCTCCTCCGTGTTCTCCTCCTCCGTGTTCTCCTCCTCCGGGTTCTCCTCCTCCGTGTTCTCCTCCTCCGGGTTCTCCTCCTCCGGGTTCTCCTCCACCGTGTTCTTCTCCTCCGGGTTCTCCTCCTCCGTGTTCTCCTCCTCCGTGTTCTCCTCCTCCGTGTTCTTCCCCTCCGGGCCCCCCTCCTCCGTGCCCTCCTCCACCGTGTTCTCCCTCCCTCCGTGTTCTTCTCCTCCGGGTTCTCCTCCTCCGTGTTCTCCTCCTCCGTGTTCTCCTCCTCCGTGTTCTTCTCCTCCGGGTTCTCCTCCTCCGTGTTCTCCTCCACCGTGTTCTTCTCCTCCGTGTTCTCCTCCCCCGTGTTCTCCTCCTCCGTGTTCTCCTCCTCCATGTCCCTCCTCCTCCGTGTTCTCCTCCTCCGTATTCTCCTCCACCGTGTTCTTCCCCTCCGTGTTCTCCTCCTCCATGTTCTCCTCCCCCGTGTTCTCCTCCTCCGTGTTCTTCTCCTCCGCACTCTCCTCCACCGTGTTCTTCTCCTCCGTGTTCTCCTCCCTCCGTGTTCTCCTCCTCCGTGTTCTCCTCCTCCGTGTTCTCCTCCGTGTTCCCCTCCTCCGTGTTCTCCCCTCCCCCGTGTTCTCCTCCGGGTTCTCCTCCTCCGGGTTCTCCTCCTCCATGTTCTCCTCCTCCGTGTTCTCCTCCTCCGTGTTCTCCTCCGTGTTCTCCTCCCTCCGTGTTCTCCTCCTCCGTGCTCTCCCCCTCCATGTTCTCCTCCTCCGGGTTCTCCTCCTCCATCTGCATGGGAGGAGTTAATGATCCTGCCCCACAACATTATCTGACATTTACAGAATAATGAAGCAGCTCCAACACGACAATTTACAAAGGTCAGCTGGTAGGAGAGAGAGAGAGAGAGAGAGAGAGAGAGAGAGAGAGAGAGAGAGAGCGAGAGAGACTTTAACCACACATTTATTTCCTGGGTCTTCCTGGGGTCTAGTCAGGGATGAGACATCGTCCCTCCAGCGTGTCCTGGGTCTTCCTGGGGTCTCGTCCGGGATGAGACATCGTCCCTCCAGCGTGTCCTGGGTCTTCCTGGGGTCTCGTCCGGGATGAGGCGAGTTGCAAATAAAACAACTAGGAAAATAAAATAAGACTTTCTGACACCACCCATGTATCTATAAAAAAATCATTCTAAACTACAAGAACGTTCATGTGGATGCGATTGTGATTAGATTTCAATAAAATACATATTTATGAAAGAATACTTTATTTTTGCTTATAGAACAGCAAAATAGTTTAATTTGTTTTATTTCAAACGTGGTCCGACAAACATAAAAGGAAACGAAAAGAACAAAGAAAAAAAAACTGACAAATCGAAGGGAATAATCCAAATAACATTCAAAACTGCATTACTAATCATAATAATATTTCTACTACTACAAATAAATAATAATAATGATTAATGTCACCAACATGTTTGAAAAGGGGCAGGTTGAAGCATAAGCTATTTACTCACTTGGCAATCAGTCGACAACATACCCACATATTATTTATTTACAAACAGAAAATAATCAAACTTACAAAAACAAATTTAAAAATCACTGGTGACAACATTTGTTTGCTGAAGCCCTTCTTCCTCCCTGTATCTCATGAAAGTCAGGTGTTTGTAGCACCTTTTAGAGGATTTCCAGACTGCACCTTTAAACAGCTGTCCTCTGCCATGTTTCACTATGAATGAAGTCCTGACGCTATAACATTCATCCCTCTTGGACTTCGTCTTTAACCCAACCTTAAGAATAGACACTGAACGAATCCTGATTGTGAGCGGAGACGTTAACATGAACAAACATTCTCAGCATGAAACACAATTTACTAGCTCCTCAGTGTTTTTACGCGGTGTTCTTGGCATAGTTTACACATTTCTGGCCATATTTGAACAAGTAATGGCTGAGTTTGGATCCTGTTGTCAGACATGAACCGATGGTGCTGTGCAACCTTTTACCTTAATGGCATCCTGACAAACAGGCTGTTAGTCCTCCATCAAATATTTGCTACACGTCGCTGTCTGCCTTCACGTCCCTTTATCATCACTCAAACAGCTTGTATAAACACTCCGAAGCTGCCGGGAGCTTCATGAATGTGGCTCAGGTGCCGTGAGCTCCGACGTTCCACCAGAAAACACCCAGAGAGCCGTCATCATCCACATGTAGCAATGAAGGACAGAAACCTCATGTCCAACAATGACACTGAGTTGACATTTTGGTGGCGTTTGGCGGTTGCCAGGACAACGGTACTTGTCTGACTGCATTGTGCCAGGTGTAAAGTTTGGTGGAGGGGGGATTATAGTGTGGGGGTGTTTCAGGAGCAGCCCGGATTCCAGATGTTGGTTTAAGGATTAAAATGAAAAATTTTCATGCAAAGAAAAAATAAAATACCACAAAGATTTTGAATTATTTCATGATTTCCTTAAGACCAGATACAGACAACGGTACCATGTCGGATTGCATTGTGCCAAGTGTAAAGTTTGGTGGAGGGGGGATTATGGTGTGGGGGGTGTTTTCAGGAGCTGGGCTTATTCCCTTAGTTCCAGTGAAAGGAACCTGAATGCTTCAGCATACCGAGACATTCTGGACAATTCCATGTCCCAACTTTGTGGGACTAGTTTGGAGCTGGTCCCTTCCTCTTCCAACATGACTGTGCACCACAAAGCAGGGTCCATGAAGACCTGGATGCAGAGTCTGGTGTGGAGGAACTGGACTGGCCTGCACAGAGTCCTGACCTCAACCCCATAGAACAGCTTTGGGTTGAATCAGAGCGGAGACTGAGAGCCAGGCCTTCTGGTCCAACATCAGTGTGACCTCACAAATGTGCTTCTGGAAGATGGTCAAAGATTCCCAGAAACATCCTAAACCTTGTGGACAGAATTCCCAGAAGATGAAGCTGTTCCAGCTGCAAAGGTGGACCAACGCCATCACTGAACCCGACGGATCAGGAATGGGACTTCTTGTTTGTACTTCGATCAGAATGTGCGGGTCACCAAACGTAATTGGAAAAATCTCAAGTTAATTAGTTCATTTTCCAAGTTAGGGATGCTAGTTGGAACCACCAGATTACAGCAACTATGCTAAGCTAAGCTAAAGTCAGTGCTGCCAGATTCAGAGAATGACTGGGTCGGTTAGGAAACACTTTTGCCCACTCTGTTCAACTCAAGGGACTGTGG
>JALJCO010007960.1:0-59106 GCA_023101725.1 Atherinomorus stipes | reverse complement strand
TTGTATATTTAGAGCTCTTCTTATATTATTCGCGCCTTGACGTCCTGGGATAAATCCGGTTTGATCAGGATTTATTAATTTCACTATGTAGACTTGTAACCTCTTCGCCAAGATAGAGCTAAGAATCTTAACATCAGTTCCAAGCAGACTAATCGGCCTGTAGGAGGGACACAGCAATGGATTTTTCCCTTCTTTATGGATAACAGATATAATCGCCTCTGACCAACTCTTAGGTGGATCACTTTCTTCTAATGCATAGTTAAACACTTTACACAGTACAGGTGTTAATTCGTTCACAAACACCCTGTAAAATTCACCGGGAAAGCCGTCAGTCCCAGGGGACTTGTTGTTTCTGAGTGCCTTAATCTCCTTTTTTATTTCTTCTTCTGAAATTGACCGTATCAGCCAGTCATTGTCGGCCTCTGTGAGCTTCACTATCTTAATATCGTTAAAGATTTCACTAAGCTTTTTCCTATCTTGTAATAAATCTGGGGAATCATACAGATCCTGATAGAAAGACCTGAAAGCATCTGCCACCTCTTTTGGATTAGATACTACAGAAGATGATCCGGGAAGTTGTATTTTTGGGATAACTCTATTAGATTGTTCCCTTCTTAGTTGGAATGCTAGTAGACGACTAGCTCGGTTTCCTTTCTCATAATATTTCTGATTAGTGTATCTAAGTGCCCCTTCAGTTTTGTACGTTAATAAAGTGTCTAGAGCGTTCCGACATTGTTGTAGGTTCTTCCAATCCTGCACTCCTAGAGTCTGCTTATGCTTTTGTTCCAATATTCTCAGCTTACTGTTCAATTGTTTGTACTTTTCCTCCCGTTGTTTTTTCATGTGTGCTGCCAACTCGATACATTTCCCTCTAATAACCGCTTTCGCTCCATCCCATAATACAGAGGGTGACACTTCTCCATTGTCATTTATCGTAAAATATTCAACAATACTTTGTCTCAGTTGTTCGGCAATATGAACATCAGTTAGCATAGATACATTCAGCCTCCAATATTTAAAGTGTTTCTCCGTACTTAATCTCAGTTTAAGCCTTACAGGACCGTGGTCTGATAGAGTTATGGGCTCAATCGAGCACTCCTCGATTTGGTGTAGGTTTATCTTGGAAATACAGATCAAATCAATTCTTGAATACGACCCATGTGCCCTGGAAAGGTGACTGAAATCTCTTATTCCTGGGTTCATTGCTCTCCAGCTATCTTCCAGTCCCAACTCCTCCAACATAGCCTTTACAACTCTAGACTTTCTGCTCAGTGGTTCTCTGTCCCCTGGCATTTTATCCAGATTCCTGTCCAATATACAATTAAAATCTCCCCCAAGAATAATAGTTCCTTTAGCTTCAGCTGTAAGAAGTACAGCTATCTCTTTAAAGAAGGCGGGGGTTATCCTCATTCGGTGCATATATATTCATAATCGTTAATTCTTCTCCCTCACACCGACCCACTAACAGAATGTATCTGCCATGCTTGTCCTTTACCTCTCTTTCTACTGCAAAGCGAAAACCCTTACTTATTAAAACAGCCACTCCCCTTTTTCTTTTTATTGAGCAGTGAGCATGGTAAACCTGCTCAACCCAATTTCCCCCTGAGTTTCTTATGTTCAGAGTCACCTAAATGGGTTTCCTGCAACAGCGCCACAGAACAGTTTAATTTTTTTCAGCTGACCTAGTATTTTTTTTCTTTTGATGGGATGATTAACACCATTAACATTATAACTAATAATATTTGTCATAAACATATTAAATTGTCCGGTCTCTCTCTCTCTTTTTCTATCCTCGTCTAAAGCTTTAAGTTTTTTTCCACCTCTTTCTTTTCTCAACAGTACCCCAACCAAGACTAAACAAAATAATCTACAAAACAAAGTAAGCGTGGACCTGGAAATATTATTCTTGAACAAACATCCGTTTACAACAAAAGAAAGTACAAATATTTCAACAAACAAAAACAAGACTTCCAAATACCCAGAGGGCCCTGTGGATTTCAGGGCCTTCCCCTGATGATATAGTGGCAGAGAGTGTGGACGCCCAGTCCTCTCCGGGGTGTGTGCACTAAGTGCCGACAGAACTGCAGGCCAGAAAGGGTTCATACTCCCCAGCCGAGTTCTTGATGCCTTTTGTTAGGCTTCTTTCCACTTGTTTTAAAGTGACTTGCGCCCCATCCCCGCAAAATGTCTATTATCCATTAATGTAGACACAGACATGAAGTTTAGCCGAATGCCCAACCCATATTTTCCCCATCTCAATTTCAATCCCTAATACTCCTGCTCTTAGTCCAACGTTGCTCACCTTAAATTGTCATCATCATCATCAGTGATGACTGTGATCATAGTCACCTTACTTTATGAGCGCCTTCATATCCGCCTCCGACAGCGCTCCAACTCCTCCTCTCCTGTCGCTCCGCTGCAACTGCCACGCTCCGCTGATAAGTCGCTGCTCCAGCTTGTCCCTCTCGTTCACCTGTACGGGGATGTTCATCTTCTCCAGTGTCGGCAGAGCCTCTATCAGATTGGGGAATGTCTTCACTCCAGTCTCCAAATGCACTCTCAGTTGCGCTGGGTAGCGGCAGCTGGCTTTCACACCCTTCTCCTTCAGCTGTTTAATCACCGCGTGGACTTTTGCCCTCTTCTTCTGGACCTCCGGGGAAAAGTCCTGATCAAAATACACAACTTTGTCTTTAAACATAACCCGTTTCTGGGCCCAAGCTTGGCGCAACACCGTCTCCTTCACCACGTAGTCCTGGAAACGCACAATAATGGAGCGCGGCGGGGCTGACTGTGCTGGCATCGGTCCAAGCGATCTGTGCGCCCTCTCAACTTGGATGTTCAGGTTGTCGGGGAGTTTAAGTGTTGTCGTCATTAGTTGTTTAACAAAGCTGACCAAGTCCCCATTTTCACTATTCTCTGGAATCTGGTAAATCCTTAAATTGTTTCGTCTCAGGCGGTTTTGCAGATCGTCACACGCTGCGGCGAGGGGAGGCCTCCCCGTTTTAGCAGATAGCTTAGCACTCGGTCATGTCGTTGAACAATATCTTCATTAGCGCTTATCCTGTGCTCAGATTCGTCTCGGCCCTCTGCTCCATCACTTCCATTCTCTGTTTCAAGTCTGTCACCGATGCCTCTAGCCTAGTCAAGGCAGCTTTGGTGTCCAGGAACGCTTCCTGGTTTTCTTTCCTCAGTTCTCTCAGCTCTTGGATAATTGTTGTGCTAGCCGCCACTTCGCATTCTCTGCTAGGTTCAGTTAGCTCTGATGCCAACCGGGATCCTTTCTCTCTCCCTTCTTTTTGGAGCTCGTGTTTACCTTGTTTTGATGCTCTCGACGCCATACTAATGTTGAGTCTTTTCAGGTAACTTTGGAAACTCAGTTAACTTTCTCTTTCGGCTGTATTATCTAGGTTTCTGCGGGAATGAGCAACAAGCACTTCAGGTCCTATGCATGGCGTCACCGGAAGTCATAATCTGAAGTACCATTTAGACTTGGTACTAAATATAATGTATTGAGTGAGTTTTAAGTGAAAATTGACAGAATCAGAAATTTAACTTGAGAAAAATTGAAAAAGAAAAAGCTTGTTAAAGAATTACAGCAATTTATTTAGTTTATTTCAAGACGAAAAATTAAGTTGTAACAAAGAAAAAAAATTTCCTTATTATGAATCATATTTTTACTTTGTATCAAAGCAATTTCTTTGTTTTAAGGTAAAAGATATATTTCCGGTAATTTAAAATTTATGGTTTCAACCAAATCATAAATTTAGTTTGAAATAAACTTAGTTTATTTGTAACAGATTACAGCATTTTTAAAAAGTTGATCCAAAGCAATTTTTTTTTTCAGTGCACTAAAGTACCTGTTAAAATGATCATATCTTGATCCTGTCCAGTTATTTTTGTCTCTTGTTAGGGCTGCTCAATTATGGAAAAGTCCTTATCACGATTATTTTGGTAAATATTGAAATTATGATTTTTCAAACAATTTTTTTAAGTTACACTTTGCATTTATTTGGCATTTCTCTCTCTGTTAAAAATACTTTATTGATCATTTACACAAAATGTTGAAATTGAAAAAAATGTAAGCTATCAATATGTACCTTACAGCTGTTTTGCAATGAATAAACATTAAATAAATAAAATAAATATACTTTCAATATTAAATGAGGCACAGAAAAACATAAATGTAACCAAAATGAACTGCCCAGCTGTTCTGCAATTTCTCTATATTTGAAGAATATAAGGAAGATATATAAGTCAGGAGCTCCATAACTTCCAGGTGGATCCTCCACAACCACCTGGATTTACGACTACCTCACAAACAGACCACAGTTTGTGAGACTGAAAGGTTGTGTGTCTGAGATGGTGATCAGCAGCACTGGAGCACCACAAGGAACTGTACTCTCACCATTCCTCTTTACACTGTACACCTCAGACTTCCAGTACAACTCTGATCCTGTCATCTGCAGAAATATTCTGATGACTCTGCTGTTGTGGGGTGTATCAGTGATGGACAAGAAGCCGAGTACAGGGAACTGGTCAGTCAGTTTGTGAAATGGTAACAATCAGCTCATCTTAAATACCAGCAAGACTAAAGAGATGATTGTTGACTTCAGGAGGAGCAAGAATAAGCAGCATAGTCCTGTCTACATCCTGGAAGAGGAGGTGGAGGTGGTGGAGAACTACAAATACCTGGAGTTCAGCTGGACAACAGACTCTACTGGAAATGCAACAGTGACGACATCTACAAGAAAGGTCAGAGCAGACTCTACTTCTTAATAGGGATGTAACGATATCCACATCTCACGGTACGATATTATCTCGATATGAACCTCACGATACGATATTTATCTCGATATTGTGAGGAGGCTCACGATAATAATAATGATGGTATAAAATGCTTTGACGAGTCATTGTTACAATAGTTATAGTCAAATTCAAGTTTATGACATTTTGACCTGCCTGAAAAACTTTTGCTGAAGCTGAAATTCAAGTAAAAATCCAACATATTTATTGAGAAGACAGCTCAGGTACTAGATTAAATAAACTCAACCAGCAATAAAACAGCCTATTTACTAAGTAAAAAGACCCAGGCACAAAGAAACTGCCTCGTCTTTAGTAGTCAATTAATTTAAAATAAGTAAGTCCGCCTGTCTGTCAGTGGTCAGTCATGTATGAACTTCTACACCAGGGGGGGGCAACTCCGGTCCTCGAGGGCCGGCATCCTGCAGGTCTTCAGGGCTTCCCTGCTTCAACACACCACCTGATGTCCAGAGCTTGGCTGCACAAGTCTGCTAATCACCCATTGATTGAAGTCAGGTGTGTTGCAGCAGGAAAAGTCCTAATACCAGCACCGTGACGACACAATCAGCTGATCAGATGCTCTTCTGCATCCGCTGCTGCAGTTAAACGGAGAGTTTTGATGAACAGCTGATCGAGGTGGTGAAAAAATACGAAAATGTGTCCAGCACGCGAGGTGTTTGATACACGGACATCACCGCATGCACAGCCCCCCCGGACCAAGTTCGTCATTAAATCTAAACTCACCAAGTCAACACGGCGATCTCCGCGGCGTCACGGCTGAAGCTTCTCACGGAGGAATAACCGGACCAAAACAAACTTTCTTGTCCCTGCGGCCTCCAGAACAGGAACAAAGTTCTCGCCTCTCGTGGAGAATAACAGCTGTTTCCATCCTCGTGTATATCCATGCTGTATTCACCTGACCGCCTTTCACCTTGTCTTTCCTGTGCGTGGGGGCTACGTGTGCTCCCATTGGCTCAAAAGAGCGCACTGGCAGCAAAGGATCATGGTCTATGTAGTTTAGTATGTTAGGCTACGCATAGAGCGGACTGAAAACTATTATTTTTGTCTCAAGAGACATGCTGTTTCATACCGTGACAAGACCACGACGATATCGCGGCAGTTTACCTCCGGCGATATCGTGATATCGACAATATCGTTACATCCCTACTTCTTAAGGAAGCTGAGATCATTCAACGTCTGCACCAAGATGTTGCAGATCTTCTACAAGTCTGTTGTGGAAAGTGCAATTAGCTTTGCAGCATCTGCTGGGGAAGCAGCATCAGAACCAGAGACTTGAAGAAACTAAACAAGCTGATCAAGAAAGCTGGTTCTGTGCTGGGGAGAACTCTGGAGCCGCTGGAGATGATCGTTCAGAAAAGAATGCTACACAAGCTGATGAAGATGATGGAGGACACTTCCCATCCTCTCCACAACACGGTGAAGAATCAACAGTGTGTTCAGTGGGAGGCTGCATCAGGTTCACTGTAGGACGGAGAGATACAGGAATTCATTCCTGCCAGCAGCATCACCCTGAAGAACAAGACTGACTGACTTTTTGTTTATTAAAAAAAAAAAAAAAAAGAGTGCGCTTTTACAATACTGAATTTCCCTTCTGGGATGAATAAAGTATTTTTCATTTCATATTAATTTTCAAGATACTTATTTTTATATAAAAATAAAATAAAAATCCCATACTGAACTTTGAGCTTTAGTGCAAAGCTGCAACATTCCAAATCAAACATTTTCTTAAAAATGATATCCAACAAATTTCACATGTGAGAAGCCACTAAAATTAATTTTAACTTCAGAATAACTTTCAGAAACTGTGTAAAGAAAAATGGCAAATAAGTCCTTTAAACTCGATTATATGAGTTTGGAGATTGTTTGATATTAAAATTGAAATCATGATCAAATTTTGATTAATTGCACAGCCTTATCTCCTGTGCAAAGGATTATGTGCAGATCCCCTCTATTCTACAGCGAACAACATGTGGGTCTTGTGTGGGTGGGTGTGTGGGTGGGTGTGTGGGTGGGTGTGTGGGTGGGTGGGGAAAGGAAAGGTGGCACGATGCATCTTGTGCTTATTTTTTAATTTTTTGGTTTTGGTTCATTCTGTGGCTCTTGTGGCCTGAACAGGCTCTAGCAAATATGTGCTTGTTTTCACCGCTGAATTTCTGCATGATGGACCAGAGCTGACAGAACAAAACCTCACCAGATTTCGTTCGTGCAAAAGATGGATACAGTCTTTTTTAATATCAAATGATATTGCGACATAAATATCACAATATTTCAGTGTATTGATATTTTGTCACACCCCCAGACACGGGAGGAGAATCTGGTCCACCAACTGGCAGCTTAGGAGGGGGAAGTAGATCAGTGAGGGTGGGGGCCTGCTGACCTCGACTTAGGATGTTGTGGGTCATGGAGGGAATCGTTTCAAAGGCCCACTGACATGTCTTCCAAAGAAGAAAGAGAATGTGGGGACTTGGAGGGGGCAGTTTTGTCAGGAGTTGAAGATGCAGCGGTGGTTAAAGGAGTCATCACCCAGAAATCCCGCTTTTTCATGTCAAACGTGTACTGGTATACAGTAGGACCTCAGTTAAACGTTTATTTATCAGGGAAGATGTGCAGTTGGTAAGTGATGCTGCTGGTGTAACTTATCTTTTGTGTAAGAGACCAGGAAACAATTGTAGACCAATGGTGACAGCTAAGCAGCTAACATAGCTAAACAAGCTACACATTTCTTGTTCACATCCGACGTCCGCTCCTTATTTTCTTTTGAGTCCAGCCCCTTTATAACCGTACCGTTATCTCCTTATCGCGGTTTTCTCTGTTGGGACATCATTTTCCTTCACTCGCTCCTTCCTGAGTTCTACAAACCAAACTTTGTTTTGGTTTGTGAAGCTTGCCTCGTGAAGGCGCTTACAGACAATTCTACTTCTCATTCTTAAACTCGTGAGAAAAAAGTGGGGGATGAAAAGAGGTCAAACTGAGTTTATCAAATTTTCCTCCCACCCAACTCTGATTAAAAATGCATTTAAAGATACTTAAAGGAGGATTGTGTGTAAAATACCAGGTTATGACACCTTTAAAGAGCTTTTTATTTACATTTAGAGTCCCATCTATGCTGGGACCGAGTTTGGTTCTGATACAAGTGGCAAAAAGGTTTGAAAACAGAAAAATTAGATAGTTAAAAGCGTGAACATCTAACATCTAAAAGCTTTTGCTTCTCGTGCGGGGAAAAACAGGTGGCCAACAGAAAAAGTGCACCTTGAGGCGGTTCTACGTTCCTTTCAACAAGGCTTTTAGATTTTTTCCAGTTCACTTAAAATGGCACAGAGACAGTCTGACTTCCAGCAGCAGCTTCTCTCTCGGCATCGATTCAGTGGCTCGCTGTCGTTTTCTCTCTCCCTCCATAGAAGGCTGGAAAACTCCTGCTGACAGACTCCAGACCTGCTGGAGAGGAGAGGGGAGCAGTTTCTGTTTCTGTCAGCTTCTATAAATGCCAGAACGGCATGGTTCAAGTTAACGATGGCCACAGAAAATGCTGCAGCTCCCCCCCAGGTTCTGCTCGGTCGTGTGTGGGTATGGAGGTGCTGCATCTGAGCTGAACCGTCACATTAAACTCTGGTTGATTCTAGTGGGATGAAACTGCCAAACTGTGAGGCAGAATTCCACAGAAGTGACGATCCAAAGGGAAAAACAGTCTGCATAGAGAGTGGTGATGGCATTTGTGTGTGTGCAGCCCTCCATGGTCCTCCATCTGTGTGTGGGATGGTATTCCCTCAGCCCACACGTGTAGATAATTAAGCCGAAGACGGGGACAGATGAATTCCCGTGGCAGATTATGACAACTGCAGCGTTCCCCAAATAGAAAGACATCTCATCCAATTATTGACAATTCCTTCACAGACAGAAGTGCTGTTTGTATGAAACCACAGACCTGTGGCGACCCACGCATCTCTGCTCTATCATCATCATCATCAGGCTGCTGCCACAGCCAGGAAGCAAGCAGAGAGACTTTCCAGCCTGGAACTGTGTGCACTCACAGTGATTGTGTCTTTGTTTGGTAGGAAGGCCTCGTAGCGAACAAAGCAACAGAGGAAGCTCCGTTCATTACCATGTTTGTGGATTTATCAACCTTAAAGACACACAACGCAGCTTTTAGCACTTTTCTCAATTACCCCCCAATCGGCAGCTAAACTAGCATCCATTTTCATGGTACCTGCACTGTGATTCCTTCTAGCCAGTGAAAGACAGTCTTATCTCGACTATTGTTCTGTCCCTCCCTCTCTTTCTTTTCCTCTCTTCCTCCGGTAACGTTACCTTGCATTTCTTCGCCGAATCCTCCATGATGCATTCAAAACACCCGCGGTCTTCATGTCTGGTTCATATCCGTTTGCTAGTAAGTGACGCGGTGCTGCAACCAATAGTCGGCTGCAACGTCACAGTTGCGTCCCGGGTGGATGACTATCGTCTCTGGGCAGTGACGGCTCGAAAATGAGCATCATGAATGTTGGTGTGCCATCAAAACGACTCAAACGCAGATTTTTAAGGTCTAAAAGTTCAGTTGTGTGTCTTTAGAGCCCTGCTAGATCCCCCTCACCCCAGAACACGACCCCCTACATCAGCAGTAGTTTTTTTTTTTTTTTTTTTTTAAAGGATTTTTTGGGCACTAGTGGCCTTTATGTGGCATTGAATGGCGACAGGAATGGGGCAGAGAGAGTGGGGAGTGACATGCAGCAAAGGGACCTGGATTGGGAATCGAACCGGGGCCGACTGCGCTGAGGAACTGTAGCCTCTGTTCATGGGGGGGCTGCTCCACCAACTGAGCTAATCACCGCCCCACATAGCAGTAGTTTGTCAGGAATGGTCAGGAGTAACTGGGGGTAAATCATGACAGATAGTTTACCATTTAAGGTAGAGATACACCGATCCGATACCTGGATCAGATATCAGCTCCGATGATGAGTGGATCAGATATCGGACGAATGAAACCGATCCAGTCTTTTCTTCTTCTTTTTTCCTAACATCATACACAGCAATAGATTTACAGTAATCTAGTCACTTCAATTCTATGTTTGCAACACCAGTAACATCATCATCAAGTGTTATTTCTTTTTGCTGCTAATGTACTCTTTATTTGTTTACAGATACTATTAAGTACATCTATATCTGTGCCAATTTGTTACAGTAACTTTTTTTGGCAAGGCTAAATGTTTATGCTCAGCCTGAGGCCTTCACTCACATGGCACGCTTCATGGATCAGTACCGATACAGATACGCTCAGCCCGGTATTGGGATCAGAATGGATTGGAAAAAACTGGATCTAATTTAGGGGATCTCCGGAATAGAGCTGGGCGATATGGACCAAATACCATATCACTATATATTTATTTATTTTAGATGACAATATACGATACATACCGGTATTTTTACCCTAATTTGTCTGAAAGTTTCATTTCATATCAAACAGCTGTTTTTTAGTACTGAAACATGTTTAGCGTACAGGTATCGCTCCACTGCAGTGATGGAACTGATGAAACACTGGTTAGAGATGTTTGTTAAATCAAAGTGATTAAAGACAGTTGGCTGTTTTTTTTTTAAAGATTTCTTTGTAAAAGTCTTGGGGAGGATTGTCTTCCAGACAGTTTAGATAACAAGGGTGAAAAAACATATCGATGCACTGAAATATCGCAATTTTTACATATGCTGATAGCATACAGTAACTTCATTAAAAAAATGTGGTATCTATTTTACTCATGAAATTTCGTGAGGGATCATCGTTTTGTTACGAAATCTCATGAGATTTCATAAAATACCGCCAGATTTCATCATTCTGTTACAAAATCTCGCGGTATTTCGTAAAATCTCATGAAATTTTGTAACAAATGATATCTTGCGCAATTTCATTAGATTGATATCATTCAATAGATCGATACCGTGTTTTTAAGTATAGATATGGTATCGGCATACGAAAATATTCTGATATTTCAGTGATCAATGTTTTTTTTTCTACCCTTATCAAATTATTAGGTGACCCCTATGTAGTCGTTCGAGGTGTAGCCGGGTCATTATGAAAATATAAAGCAAAAAAATTTGCACAACTTATACCGCGATATAATGAAATGTGTAAATATCATATCTTTCTCATGTAAATATCATATTGCAATGTCATATTAGTATATCACACAACCATGCTCCAGAAGCTTTCCTGGCATCTGTCCAGGAGGTTTACAATCCGGTATATCTATGTCTCTATTTTTCCAAAGACTATATCCGCACCGAGTGATCCATGAAAACATTTTATCCCACCATCATAGAAAAATAT
The DNA here is from genome assembly GCA_023101725.1 of Atherinomorus stipes. Classification (NCBI taxonomy): domain Eukaryota; kingdom Metazoa; phylum Chordata; class Actinopteri; order Atheriniformes; family Atherinidae; genus Atherinomorus; species Atherinomorus stipes. The sequence continues at coordinate 47,975 of JALJCO010007960.1, read as the reverse complement.
CTCTATCACCGCTGTGTGTGTAAGGTCGTTTTGTGATGTGTGATGTGTGAACGCATAGCTACTTTAGCCCGACCTAAATTCCAGATACTCCACCTTTTTTTAACTTTTTTTGTTTCATATTGTCATCGGAAGTTTCATCCTTTGTAACAATCTTTGCTAGTATATTATAGTATATTTCTTTGGTTCTGTCGTAGTTGACAAAATGTCATAATTGTAAATAGGGTTAGGCAATTATAAGTTTAGAACTTCAGCCTAAACCCTTTCGGTCATGTTAACTCCAGTGAAAAATGTGTTGTGTATCTTCAAATAAATGAATTTGACCGAAGAAATAATAAAAAGACAAAGACAAAGACAAATAGGTAGCCTATCCGTAGTCAGCTGTACTGTTGGGATATCCTTCCTATTTACAGTGTTATACTACAAATAACAGGGCTACGGCCTGACTAACTGTGATGCATATAGAGAGGGACGAACACCCTGCTATGTCACCCGTTGCTTTCTGAAGAGTTAAAAGTGAAGCCAGGTGGGCGTGTCCCACCTTCACCATCTTGCCGTGTCACGTGTGTCGCCACTCCTGGAAAATACTAAAAGGGGCACAGCGCGGCCGCGGGGCAAATGATTGACAGCTGATGTACTCTGGGCTAAACGCTAACTGAGCTAACTCGAAACTAACAGGAGCTGACAAAGATAAGCCCCCTAAGCGGCAGGTAAAGGTAAGACACGCTTAGACTTGCTATTATCTGACTAAAACCCGCTGTTGTGCTCCTCTGCTACAAACTGAGACCTTACTGAGAGCTAACAAGGAGCTAACTTTATTTGTGCAAATAAAAAATTTACAATTTCTTTTCACTTTAACAAGCAGCTGTTTCTGATGTGCATTAAAATTAGCTGTGCAGATGTTGCAAATCCCTCACTGTCAGTTAATTTAAGCAAAAAGCGTTTCTGGTGGAAATGGGCTTCAGATCCTGAACAGAACCATGTACAGCAGAGCTGGAGAACCGAACCCTAGTCCTGCATTTATTCAGCGTTTCCGTTCTAGCACACCTGATTCAAAATAATGAGTCTCTGAGCAGAACATGATCATATTTATGAGCAGAGCATCATCTCACGCGGTTATGAGAAATATTAAGTGATCACTCTGACATTCGAGGCGGGCGGGGTTAATTCAGACAAGCTGGACGTGGGAAACGTTGATGCGCTGATGCGAAGTTAAATGGGTAGCTTTAATAAACAGCTGATGGAAGGGGTGAATGAGTACGAAATATATACAGCACGTGGCGTAACTCCGCCCACCTGCAACGAACGAAGTTTTTCACAGTCATCCCCCCGCACTAATAACCAGCCACTGCGGCAGAAGCTTCACGTGGGTGAAATGACCAAAATGAACCTTTTATTTGTTCTAGCGGCCTAAAGAACAAGAAGCAAGTTCTCGCTTCTCATGGAGGAACAAGCTTTAAGTCAATGTGCTGCTTTGACTTTACTCCTCCTCCTCCTCCTCTTCCTCCTCTTCCTCCTCCTCCTCGTTCGCTACCAGACTGGCTGCATGCGCGTTTGACAGTATCAAAACAACAGCGGTGCGCATGCGTGTTTCACTCATATTATATCATGATATTTCATTTTCTTATCATTCCCTAACCTTACACCGGTGTATGACCCAGCCCTACCTAAGAGACCTCTATTTTGAACCAGAAATTATGATGAAGAAGCTTCCTGTCAAAATTTCCACCAATTAGAGAGCTTAGATTGACAGTAATGACCAAAAAGAGTGGGCAAAAAAGTGGGCAGAAACTTATGGAAGTGGGTCCGTTCTTCTTCAGTCTACTGGGTGATGAGAGGATGAGGAGTAGGGGAAAGCGTTTGCTGGCATGGATCTTTCAGAAAGACGTTAATGATCAATAATAATGTAATAATTTTTCTCGTTTCTGGCTGTTGTCGTTTGCAAGCTGTGTCTCCTAAACAAGGACAATGCAGCATGAAGGAGGACTGGGTCATGACTTTGCTGCTCAGAGCAGATGAACAGAAGCACGATAAAAACAGAAGTTGGTCCAGGAATTGTAACGTGCAGTTATTTATTGAACTGAAATAAAGGCCACATTATTTATCAAGCTGGAACATTTTTGAAGCGTACCTGCAAACCGACTGGTTTTTTCTTCCCTCCATGAACATGCTGTCGGATCTGAGCCAAAATTTCCCTTTGAGAACATGTCAGATGGATGACAGCGTATTTTACCAGCAGCTGTCGGACCAATATCCAGATATCATGTTGAGATTTCAGACTGACGGTCAGGAAATGTGCAGGTAGACAAACAGCTGTCCTGTCTGATCCAGACTGCATCACAGCCACTTCTGTCATTTTTATTCATTTAAGGAAAAGAAGAGGAAGAAGAAAGTTTGCTTTCATACGTTAGTCAGTAGTATGCTTGATTTTCCTCTCGCATTCATACTGCATGTGGCATGGCAGCTCTGCAGTGTGTGGGCGAGCTAAACAGCTCTGTGGTGAGAGACTAGAGATGAGTGACTGAGTGGGAACAACAGAGGGAAAGATAGATGAAGAGGAGCTGAGCGAGATTCAGGAAAAGTTGGTGTACAGTAGAAAAGATAAAAATGATGACTTCAGTTTGTACATTTGAGTGCACACTCACATGAGTGGGTCACTCTCTTCATCTGTGGGATGATGGTAGACCACAGTCCTCCTCCAGTACTGTTCTTTCACACCATGATGGACACATTCAAATGTCCCATCGTCTGTCAGATTCATTCATTTTCCTCCTAATTTGTCGTTGGATTTTCTGTCCGTTTCAACAGTCAGAGCAAGTTCAGAACTGGCTGCATGAAGAGAGTCGGATGAAACAGAGGAAACTTGAGGAGACCAGTTGTGGAGTTTTAGGAGAGCACTGTTGTCCCGTTCTGGTCTGATGCAGGACTCTAGCTGCTCTACAGTCCTGGACCTGGTTCCTGGATTTCTGCTTTCATGATGCTCCAAATGTTTTCTATTGGTGAAAGATCGGGACTGCAGGCAGACCAGTTCAGCAGCAGGATTCTGGACTGCAGGCAGACCGGTTCAGCAGCAGGATTCTGGACTGCAGGTAGACCGGTTCAGCAGCAGGACTCTGGACTGCCGGTAGACCGGTCAGCAGCAGGATTCAGGGACCAGTTCAGCAGGAGCTCTGGACTGCAGGTAGACCGGTTCAGCAGCAGGATTCTGGACTGCAGGTAGACCAGTTCAGCAGCAGGAATCTGGACTGCAGGCAGACCAGTTCAGCAGCAGGACTCTGGACTGCAGGCAGACCAGTTCAGCAGCAGGACTCTGGACTGCAGGCAGACCAGTTCTGCGGCAGGATTCTGGACTGCAGGTAGACCGGTTCAGCAGCAGGATTCTGGACTGCAGGTAGACCGGTTCAGCAGCAGGACTCTGGACTGCCGGTAGACCAGTTCAGCAGCAGGACTCTGGACTGCCGGTAGACCAGTTCAGCAGCAGGACTCTGGACTGCCGGTAGACCAGTTCAGCAGCAGGACTCTGGACTGCAGGCAGACCGGTTCAGCAGCAGGACTCTGGACTGCAGGCAGACCAGTTCAGCAGCAGGACTCTGGACTGCAGGCAGACCAGTTCAGCAGCAGGACTCTGGACTGCAGGTAGACCGGTTCAGCAGCAGGACTCTTCTCCTGTTTGCAGCCATGCTGCTGTGATGGATTCAATATGTGGTCCAGGTCCAGGACCAGATGTTGCTCTAAATCCTCCATGTACTTTCCAGCATTGATAGCGCTTCTCAGATGTGGAAGCTGCCGTTGCCATAGGAACCCCATCCCATCAGCGTCCACTGATAACAGCTGGATGCTCCCGACCCTCTTCAGTCTGCAGGACTGAACAGCAGAAAGCATCACAGACAGGATTCTGCAGGCCAGATTTGTAGGAAGGAAGATTTTTGTGAAAAGTTTGGAAGTGGGATTTAAGGACAAATTTGTTTGTAAGAACCGTTGGTGAATAAGAACCTGCAGGACTGTAGCCCTTGTAGAACTGAGTAAACAGCCCTGTTTTAGGTGATCTAAAGAGCTTTGCAGACATTGCTATCCCATCCAGGAGGTTTCCTGTCAAACTTTCCACCAATCGGAGAGCTTGAATTGACAGTAGTTGTCATGGTCTGTTGGTCTTCTGTCTTGTTTTGGCTTCGGTTGCTGTCTGGAAGTCGTTCTCCATGACCTCACCAAACTACCATGTCCGAGTTTTTGCCTCAGCAACCGCCAGAGCTGCGCTCCACTTGGCCCGCTCATACCTGTGTTGTGATTTAGCTTGGGCAACCACAATATATATAGCGTCACTATGTATGATATTAATATTAATATTAATATTTCTATTAATATCAATACTAATACAGCCTCGGAGCACCACCTTACTTATTTGATATGTAATGGAAGCAAGGAAAACCATTAAAGTCTTAAATCAATGCTTAGATTGATTTAATGAAGTGATCAGTCTCAGGACGCTTTCATGAGTTCTCGCTTGAAGTGACCTTTCATGATACATCAGAAAAACCACAAACAACGACTAGTTAAGATAATACGGAGTATTTATTAACTAGTCTACAAACTACATGAGATAATGTATGTACAAGATATATACAAGAAATATGTGAGCATGATGATCAACCAAAAGTTATCTTGTGAAAGAAATGCGAGATGGTGTGAAGATGAAACATAAATTAATTAAGCCTCAGTTAATTAATAAATGTTCAAAGAAAAAGAAGGAAGGATTTCTTAATCCAACTAAACAAAGTTAATCTGGGTCTGGTAAACCGTAGGTCTGGATTAATTCACTATCACCAACTTCTTGTGACATCAGATCATATTTCATAGCAAATGATCAGGATTCTCCTCAGAGGTTCCGTCTGACTGAGGTGGCATGGCATCTGACCGGCATCCTCCCCCACCATCTGAGCCCACTCACCACCAGGTGATGATCAGTGGAAGCTCCGCCCCTCTCTTCACCCGAGTGTCCAGGATAAGGGGCCACAAGTCCGATGACACGACTACGAAGTCGATCGTGGAGCTGTGGCCTGAGGTGTCCTGATGCAGGTGGACATGTGGACACTCTTATGCCTGAACATGGTGTTGGTTATGGACAATCTATGACAAGCACAACAGAACAACAGACAATCCAACAACAGAACACTGGGGTTCAGATCAGGAAGATGTAATAAGAAGCTTATCATAGGATGCAATGTGCCTCCGTATCAGTAGACCGGCCTGTTTGTGTGTCAGCGAGGAAGCCAGTGAAAAATCGTCCATGCATTGCTAATTTGTCCTGGGATACCACGATGTGCCTTTCTCTCTTCATCTAGCTCCTGATGAAAATGGGAGTTGAAGGGAATGGGAGATGATACGTATCCCACCCACACTGGACAGTAGAAAGGTTTTTTTTTTTATATACATATCATTTTATTTTTTAGATTTTTTGCTTATAATAACAGACAATATATATGTAAAGAGATAATTTACAGTACTGATACTTACAGGTCTATAAACAAACAAATTAAACAGAATAAAATTAAACAGGGATAAAAAAAACTAAGTGAATAAAATTAAAAGGAAAAAAAAAGAAAAAAAAAACACTGAGGGAATTACATAAAATCCTACATTCCTTTCATACCTTTACCCATGAGAGATATTGTTTGTAAGTGCCGTATAATGTGATCCTCAGTCACTTAGTTTAATATGCCCTTTCCAGTCTGAATAATTTGATACAGATCTTTGGGCAAGTAATCCAACAGAGGCTGCCGTATATCCAAAAGATGTCATTGTTTCCCTTTAACTTAGCACTTAGTCTTTCCATTGGAAGGACTCTGAAAATTTCCCTATACCATTGGGTCACAGTGGGGGTTTTTTTTTTTTTTTAATCCGGTTGAATAATATGCATTTTCTGGCCAAGATTAACAATTTGTTCATGAGTTTAGCTCTATTACCATCCATATCCCTTTTTTTAGATGGGTAGAAACTGGCCTGGATCCTTACATAGCCTGTATTTGAGTATTGCCTTCATCTCCTTAGATACCCCAGGCCAAAACTTTGACACTTTGGGACAGCTCCAGAGGCAGTGTATATATGTCCCAATCAACGATTTGCATTTAGGGCATAATGGAGATCTGCTGTTGGCAATTTTGTTCAAAACATCCTGTGTTTATGAATTTTGTTAAACTTTTAAACATTTGTTGTTCCATAACATTTGTTTCTTTTTTATCTCTTTTAAAGAAATAGTTCACCCACAGAATGATGGTCCTTCATCTTCTTCTCACCCTCATCCTGAGCAAGACTCTGGAGCACTTTTTTTAATATCTCAAATGCAGCCGGAGATGGGGGGGGGGGGGTCATTTCCCCCGAACTTTTTAGATAATGGATTTCACAAGCAACTGAACCAAAAAGGTCCACAGAAGTCCACAAAAACTTGTCAATGTTCCTCCAAACTGCTCGTCCAATGTAAACCAAGTATCCTGAGTGGGTAGCGTCCAGAATTTACTGGAAACCATCATTTAGTAGATTTTTATATCCTAAACAGTAGAACATCTAGCTGCCGCGAAGGGCATCCATTAGCGTTCATGACACTACGGAAGCTGCGGCAGACAAGATCGTGTGTTCTCTTTCTTTTTCTTTCAGTGTTTTAAATCAATATCCACCCCCTCCTGTGTTTGTCTGCAGCTCGGTCGCTCTTAGCACAATGTAAACAGCAAATTTCTTCTTCTACGCTTGCATTAACAGCAGAGTAGGTGCTGAACGTCGTGGCTTACGTAGTATCGTGAACTCTCATGTACTCGTGAACTCGCAAATAGAAACTGTAATGTAGCACTGTTTAAGTTATGAAAATCTACTAAATGATGTTGTTTCCAGTAAATTCTGGACGCTACCCACTCAGGACACTTGGATTACACTGGACGAGCAGTATGGAGGAATATTGACAAGTTTTAGTGGACTCTTATGGACCTTTTTGGTTCGAGCCCCGGTGAACTCCATTATATGAAAGTCAGGGGGAAATGAAAACCTGTCTGATCTCCGGCTGCAATTGAGATATTAAAAAAGTGCTCCAGAGTCTTGCTCAGCATGAAGGTGAGTGGAAAATGAAGGCACATCATTCTGTGGGTGTACTATTCCTTTAATCTTTTTATGTTAAGTTCTTCTATTTAATTTATTTTTTTTGTACTTTGCTGTTGTGCCTTTAGTTTCTCATGTAAAGTGCTTTGAGTTGTCTTCTCTGTCAAAAGCGATGTGGAAATAAACCTGCCTTACCCATCCACCGCTCTCCTTGGATCCTATCGCTGCATTTGAGCCGGCTGAAATCCTGATGTTTGCTTGGTCACTGGCGGTTTTTGCTGTGAGCGAAGTGAGCAAGCACCCAGGGCACATTCTGTGAAGGAGGCACCATGAACAACAGGAAAAAGCAAGTAAATTTATCATGTATATGTGTAAACAAGTGCGACAGCGAAAGAAAAGGTTCCTGTGAAGGTGCACACATCACCTGCTGCTGAGAAAGTCGCTGTCATCAACTGTTTGTAGTGCACTGACCTTCGCCAGGATGCTCGCACATGTGCACTAGTGCACGGTAGCGGGGTTAAACATGTACACTGGAAAACCCTCTGCTTCTACACTTGCATCTGATGCAATATATAAAACTGCACAAACAACAAAGTCAGTCAGCAGGAAAAAGAATCTGAATTTGGCCAGAAATGCATATTTTTACATTTTTGACACAAAAGTGAAATATATCCACCAAAAATCTCTTTGTGTTCCTTTTTTATGATGCTTGTGATCATTTTCGAGCTTTACAAGTAAGTTTTCATCTTTGTGTGTCCAGGCGAGCGTCAGGTGTTCGCCCAGGGCGTAAAAGAAGTCAGGACCGCCACTCGCCATCGTGACGCCTCTATCCTTCCTTTTTCAGTCATTCTGGTTCTGGTGTTGTTTAGGAGCCGTTTGTATCTTACATCTCATGGTCTGTGGGTCCTGGTTTGGTTTTGTCGTAGTCTGTCTTTAGCTCCTGGTCTTGGTTGCGTCTTTAGTCTTTCCAGTTTTACTGTGATGAGTTTTTGTGCGTATTCTCTTTAGTTCCCTTCCTGCTCCCTGATTTCCATCAATTGTTAAACCTGCTTCTTGTTTGCTATCGGTCCCTCTGTATGCCTCAGGTTTTCCTTTGTTCATTGTCAGTTCATTGCATTCAGCCAGCCATCTTATATTGTGCATTTGTTAGCTCAACTCCTGATATTCCTGCTTCTGCAGCGCTTTAATTTAAATTTTTTTTTTTTAAATTAAATACTCATGTATCAACCTGTGGCCCTTGAGTCCTGCATTTGGGTCTTTCTTCCTTGTCTGATCACATACGTATGGATTATGGCATTATGTGTAAGATAATATATTTTGTTTAAGCTGCAGCTTTGCAAACCTAAACTGGGCTGCCATGTTTTTACAGAAAACAACTGAACAATTCAGACTTTAACTTAGCATACTAACTTAGGCCTTGAGAGTTTAAAACATGGCTGTAGGTGTAGAGTTGTTCCGAGACTGATACTACTATCGGAAATGCCTCTGACACTACCGAAAATGTTGGTATCTATATCGGCGAGTGCTGGAGATCCGATACCGTGTAATTGATTAAAACAGGAATCTCTTTACTCTGACACAGCTATTCTTCTCTGCTCTTAGTTGCACTGTGCTGCCGTCTGCAGCTGCTGGTTTCGAGGGGCGAGAACGACCTGATCATCTGACTCCTGTTAGACCAGGAGCGAGCGAGGGATCATGCCGGCGGCGTGGCAGTTTTTCATAAACATAACTTAAAATGTGCATTTCTTCATGAAGATTGTGCCTGTTAACATAAATGCCAGGGAACCATAGTAACGACTGAACAGTGGTCCTGCCTCCTCCGTGTTTGACCCCTGATGATGTCGGGGCAGAGGTGTTGCCTAACCGCTTTGTTGAGCCAAGTGCACCAGTGTGACAATGATGCCGGGTCTCAGCTGGGCATGCTCCCCTCATGTCTGAGGTCAGCTGTCCATCTGGACTTCACAGTAAGATGCTTTTTTCCACTGGCAGTGTATCTGAAAGAGAAAGTAATAAGTAGTAGTTTCTTTCTTTCTTTCTTTCTTTCTTTCTTTCTTTCTTTCTTTCTTTCTTTCTTTCTTTCTTTCTTTCTTTCTTTCTTTCTTTCTTTCTTTCTTTCTTTCTTTCTTTCTTTCTTTCTTTCTTTCTTTCTTTCTTTCTTTCTTTCTTTTTTCTTTCTTTCTTCAAGCTGGATGCAGGCACTCAACTTGTGTGACCCTGTCCTGCACCTTCATTATCCTGTAGATAGTCATGGTCAAACAAGGAGGAGTCTTTTTGACTCCATGCAACAAGTTTTAATGTCCAACTCAGGTGGAAACTTGGTACCCTTCGGAGCATTTTTCTCACAAATCCAGCCATTTCTCTTTTCGCTGCCCTCAGGGGTCCGATATGTCTGCATTTTATGTCTTCTCAGTCTGTTTTGCAGGTCTTCATGTCTAGCTGTCAGCGCAGTATTACAGTGAAGGAGATGTCTGATTGCTCAGTAACTCAAAGTGAAGACGTGGCTAGAGAGTAGCCACCTTTGTCTTTCTTTTGCCACTTTATTTCAGTTCTGCCTGGCAAACTCAAAGCCACTGCCACGTCTGTGATGTTGCCGGAAGTCAGAATATCATGGTTCTTACAGTAACGTATTTATTTTCTGTGTTTAGGATGATGAGGTGGTCCTACAGTGCTCAGCCACAATCCACAAGGAGCAACAGAAACTCTGTCTGGCAGCAGAAGGCTTTGGAAACAGACTCTGCTTCCTGGAATCCATTTCTAACTCCAAGGTAAGAAACAAGCTCTGACATAATCTACCGTCCAACCAACACCCAACACCAGGCAAGTTAAACCCAGATCTACATCTACGATGCAAGTAAAATGGCCTGTGTACATTCAGGCAGTTTGTTTTTTATTTGAAACGAAGAAACTCTGGGTGGATATAAACACACTGGCCAACTTTAACACGCACCATGGCTGATTCAGCAAAGAAACACAAGGGGCCTGTACGACGAAGCCGGATTTTCTCTTATCGAGGTAACTTCAGGGTTAACCCTGGTTTTTCGTCCTATGACGCTGGTTCACTTCTGATCGGGTTATATCTCCCCGGTAACTTATGCTGAACGCCTAACCTGGTCTGGACCAGGTTAAGTTCTGGATAAGAGATCACCGAGTATAAAAGCACCCCCCCCTGACCAATTAGCGCTCTTGGAAAATGGCCTGCCCATTTTTAGAAGATCCTGTCGATGCCGGTGCGCAGATCGTGAGAGGAGTTCTTAGAAGAGAAAGAATATTCAGAGATGGTGCAAACTTTTGATCTGCCAGATGACACTTTATATGAAAGATGGAGGTTTTCCTCTGCTGGACTCCGTTACATCTGTCAGCTGTTGGAGCCGTACATCAAAAATGTTACGCATCACAGCCGCACCGACAACACCACAGATGCTCTGCATCGCACTGAGGTTTTATTAATGTTAATAGACTCATTAAATTAATTTTGATATAAGCCAACGCCTCACCTTGAGTGAAAACAAATATTAGTGCTGTACTGATGAAGCTGAATAGCTTAATTTTTGTAGCCGAATGATGCTCACAGAGTTCAAATCCCACTCAGTAAAACGTCATTCAGCGCTGTAGTGTGATGAACACTAAATGATCAGAGTCCGATATTGTTCCATGATTGTACAATTGCACGGACTTGCGCATTAACAGCCAGCATTTCTTCCTGGCTTCATAAATGGAGCCATTTATTATCATTCCTGAATGATAATGTCGTGTTGTCATTCAGGAATGATGATCCTGAATTCATCATTTTTCTTAAGTATCACCGTCTGCTCCTCCATGGTGAAATATGTCGCTCTCTGTTTCTCCGTGTCTGCGATTGGTCAGACGCTTCAAACGCTGCCCCTTTTATGTGAGCACGCTGGCTTGAGTTACCGAGTTGATAACCAGCTTCGTCGTACCGTTTATCAAGACTGCGGATGTCTGGTTAAGTCAACCCAGATAACAGAAAGAAATCCTGGGGATGTTAATCCAGCTTTGTCGTACAGGCCCAAGAAGAAATTGTAAGAACAGAAAAAGTTGAGGCACTCTGAACTTGCTTGTACACATTTTAATTAAATCAGTACACCTACGCGTTCTGGCCTTTCAGCCTTCATCAGGATTAATACGACCAAAAAAGGTTTGAGCAAGGGACAGTTTAAAAAAAAACACCACCCAAAACCACGCCTTCAGAGCGTAGGGACGTGTGCGCCGATGTTTTACGAGCAGGTTAACGAAAACAGCCCAGTGGATAGCCCATTAGCATCATATTCAACAGCTGACAAACCACGTTTTCAACAGCTTTAATCCACTCACCTCCAACTCCTTTTACAGTGTAAAAAGTCCACACTGCAAACGTCAACACGTCCGAGACTTAATCCTCATCTGCTGTTTTGTTTAGTTGTTTTTTGGTGCAGCAGCAGTTAACAGTCCGTCAGCTATAGATGGGTTTCCCGTTTACAGACATTGCAGTTGCAACCAGAGGGCAAAAAGCCTGTTTTGTATTGCAGTCTACGGCCAAACACGCACTCATATCATTCATAAAAATGTAAAGTAACCAAACCAAACAAACAGAGATCGTTGTGTTTTAAATTATATTGAATAAATCTGTTTTGATGACGAATAAAAAAATACCTACGCAGCTTGCTGTGTTATATTTCTATTACCATTACACTAACTTGGTAAGGGAGTCATCACCCGGAAACGGCATTTTTCGTGTTAAAACATGGATATTATTCGTGTTGGACCTCATTTGAAATTTGCCTGAAAAACCTGAGTTAGAAAGCGGCTTAAACTTTGGTTTAGACTCTTTGTTAAAACCAAAATAGGCCACAACAATCTGCTGTCTACAGCAGGTTCAGCTCCGGTGTCGTCTTCATCACCCCCATACAGGAGCAACTCTCACTAGTTTGGGATTTGAAAAAAAAAAAAGAAGAAAAAGAAAAAAAATCAAAGATTGTAAACTGCTGAAGTGACAGGGGGGGCCAAGTGGCTGACAGCTGCAGTCTGAAGGAAAGAGATTAGCAACATGCAGCATGCCGTGTGTTCTCCAGCTAGTGATCCTTTGTGACTGATAACTGTGGTATCCTTAAAAACTACTCCGTGATTCTGTCCTTGCAGATAGTTTTAATAATGAGGAATCAATCAGTACGATGTGGCCGCTAGATCCTTCCCTCACACACGGCCGTGCTCAGCTGGGAGCAGTCATGTGGAACATGTCATCGTGTGTGCAGGAACCAGTAAACAATATTCCAGTCATACCAGTGTGTCTGTGAAGATGCTGCTCTGTGAGAATACGGACCTCCCCTATAATTCCTTTTGCTGTGAGAATGAACCGGACACTACGACCCTGGATAAGATCGTCCTTGTTTGCTGTGCATTTGCAAACGTAGCTATGCTAAATCGTTTTTGCCAAGACTAGCACTCAAGCTAACATGAGTTGATGAAAACTCCGGTTACTTTCTTTTATCTGTTTACTCGTGATGTTCGACACCACTGACATCTGCCTGACAGCTTATTTTGGTCTTTCACAAATCAGACACACACTAATCACTGTTTTCTTTTTTATAAATAAATGATTGAAACCACGTTAAATATCGTCCTCCTTACATGTTTACTGACAGCTCACAAATGTTTTCTTAACTAGCAGCATAACAGTTAACTGTGTAAAAGGCAGAATAACACTTCTCTAACATTAACAGAGCAAAATTACAAATATGACCACGTTACAAACTGATTGTGAAGACTAAATAATTCACAATGCATCAGCCGCATGTCTCCATGGAGGACGGAGGTAAGCGGTCCAGACTACTGTCCCACTCTGAGCCATCCAGCTCAGATGGGTCCAGTCCGGATATGTCCCCTAGTTTCTCCAAATAAGTCTTCTTTGTGCTAGACATTAAATTATTTCTGTACGGCTTTTCTTCTTTGCTCCTTTTCCCTCCAATGTTAAAACTCCCGTCAGCTCTCGTTTTGACAGTCAAACCTGTACAAACATCATGGCGCTCAGAATTGTCACGTGACTCCTCATCTGTCCAGATGGCTCCTATTGGTTAATGTCTCTGCAGCACTGCAGTCACTAAAATGAAGGGATTTTTTTTTCATTTCTACCACCTTCTTACGTGGTAGAAACTTCTGAAACATGGAGCTGCATCAGATCCTAGTGGTTTTAAGTTGACCATATTCCGCAGAACTTTGTCTGACTTCAAGCCATAGCTTTAGATCAGTGCTTCTCAACCTTTTTTGAGCCAATACCCTCCTGCCCAATATCCAGGTCCCCTGCCACCCCCCAACATTAAAATGTTGGATAAAATGATGTTCATGCTGCTTGTCCTCACACAATTTCTGCTATGCAGAGATCTGTTTTTTGTGGTTGTTCATTATGATGTAAACATGACCTCCATCAAGACTCTACGACCCTGATACATTGTTTTAAAGATTATTTACATTTTACTGCATCTCACCTCCTCCACTGCAGATTGTGATGTTCATCCCATTTCAGTGACGTTGAAGTCAGGTGAAATGTGACGTGATCACACAGAATGAGGTTACTGAACACATCAGATGTGGATCTGATTGAGGATGACACAGAAAGCGGACTGGGCCTGATTTAGAAAAATTACATTTGTGCTGTTCAGATAGGAAAAAACAGTTATAGGAAACATATGGGAGAAAAAAAAGTTAGATTTATCTGAAGTGTGAATGTAGTTTGTCTTCCCAGAATCTATGATATTGATTATTTTGAGTAACACCATAAAAATCCTGCAATGAAACTAAAGTCATTTGACAGAATTTAATGATCTGCAACATGAATTTTTTTTAAAATCATGAAAGCTGTCTTACCTTTTCTGTTTGTGGTTAAAACTGATACTCCTGGAGGAAACGCTGCTAAGATCCTCTGACTTGTTGCCAGCAGGTGGTCTGATTACACGGCGAACTGAATCCACTGAAAAAAAATACTTTATCCTCTTTATTTGTGAAGTTTATGACATCTTTAACGGGCGATTGGTATCATCAGGTCCACGTTTTCTCTCCGTCCTCTACGGAGCATTACCTTATGCTGCGTTCACGTACCTAGTAAAAGTCTGACAACAGAATATCCTACTGCTAGTGCCTCTGGATCCTCATTAGTGTTTTTACAGTGAATTTGGGAACTAGTCCTTGTTTCTCCTGGCTCCTATTGGTTGATATAAATCTTGGTAATCCATTGATTTGATTTTGATTATTAATGCCCCCCTTTTAAGTATAAAACCCCCAGCATCCCCTGTTGGCCTCTGAACGTCCCCTAGTGAGCAGTACCGCCCCCGTTGAGAAATACTATTTTAAAGGGTACATTCACACTAGGATAGTCCTCTAGACTTGTACGATTGGAACCTTGCTTCAGTTGGGGGTGTAGCGTTCTTCCAGACTAAGTTTGCATTCATGCTGCTCTTCTCAATTGAATCAGACCTTTTAACTGATGTGTTCCTGTCGCTGCCAGAGGCGGTGCTGAATCAGGGATTACTAAAGAAAAAGATGACAACAAAGACGAAAACTGGTTTATCTGTTGGTTAACGCGGCATAACTTCTGTTTCTACCACATAAGAGCTAAACATGGAGCTGCATCAGATCCTCATGGTTTTGAGTTGAACGTTTGTCTGACTGGACGCATTTTCACTCCAGAGCCACCTGTTGTCCCACCTGTGCTTCAGTCTGATTTGGTGTTTGCTGAACTCACAATGACCTCTGTGTGGTGGTCATTCCATCTGTATTTGATCTGCCTGAAGCAGACACAGACCCAGATCTGGCTGACGAGTCCCCTTGTTTGAATCAAATCTGACACACTCACAGTTCTGCAAATGAAGTGGACTTTCCGAGCAACGGGACTAGAACTGGAACTGAAAAAGGCTGGTGAGAATGCTCTAAATCATCTAGGACTCATTCTCTGCAGGTTCTCACCATGACAGACATCCCTGACCCGTGGGCTTATGGACAGCCCCCCCGTCACACTGGGTCATCGGTTCTTTCAGGACCGTTTAGACAAGCAGAACTTCTTCAGCCGACCTGTACTCTTCTTGTTTCAGAATGTGCCTCCAGATCTTTCCATCTGCACATTTGTCCTGGAGCAGTCGCTGTCGGTACGAGCCCTTCAGGAGATGCTGACCAACACCGAGGAGAATGCTGAAGGGGTGAGTGTGGAGGCCCTACATCACACATATGCAGGAAGGGAACGTCAGTGAATGCATCGGAGGTTTGACGTGATCCAGAGATGAAGCAGAAACAGATGCTGATTCTGTTTATGATCGTTTCATTCTTGGCTACTTGTGGTTAATTTATTTTCCCACATATTTGTTTGCTTCTCTGTAGCAACTTGTTTTGACTAAGAAGAGTGGTAACGAAAACTGCAGAGATTATCCACTAACAGCCCTCATAGTTTCTGTATTATCAGATACTTGGCATAAGTTACTTTGGTATTAAAAGTGCGATCTTTTCCTATAAAGATGCACTCCAGTGCTGTCAAATGTTTTAAAGTTACCATGAAATCCAACACTTCTCTCGTCTGATTCAGGATGTTCCATTTCCAAAAAACATAGTTTCTTTGTTTTTTTACCGCATTTTGAAGTGACTGGCAGATCATATCGGTTCATTTCTTTCTTTTTAAGCCATTCAACAAACAGAAAACAAGACTTAGCAGCAGTCCAAAACTATACGGCTCCGTGCCTGAAACCGAGACCTCTGCCGGCACCAATAGCCAACATTAATATAATCCAGGTGCTGCAGTCACCTGGTTGTAAAGAGGGGCGGAGGTGGGAACCGGCATCAGTTATGCAATGGAAAATCTAGATTAAAAATTTACAATTTCATAGTTGTTATCAAGTCAACTTGTACTTCAAACCAGAATATTTCACATTTATATCTCATAACCAGTCAGACAAATAATAATACAGTGGTGAACTAGAAAGAATAAAATATCCATCAAAACAAATCAAGCATTTGGCTCTAACAGGTGTTTCAGCTGCAAGATAAGTTCATGGAGATGACATGCTGTAAACAGGAACAGCCGTAAAACACCTGTTTATTTCCCAGGAAGATTCGAGTGTCCATCACCCGCTGACTGTGTCAGCAGTTACGTCAGTGAGCTCCTACGTGATACTGTTCATATCACAGATTACATTTAGTTATTGCAGTTTTTTTCAATCACTTACACACAAAACCTTTATATGTCACACTATTTCTAAACTTATTCACTCAAACTTCACCTCAAATCAGCAAAACCATAAACACATTTGCAGCCTTGACACAGTTTTAAATGGAGCTATTCACTTTATGCAAATAACTAGACACGATGTTCTGCCTAAAATCTACAAGAAGTCATTTGATTTCCCATTTTAAACACAACCATTTAAAATGCCACACTTATTCATCAGAGCCTTAGACTCCTCACAGGTGGAAACAATGACTGCTTTACTGAACGCCAACCAGTCACTCATTGACATAGGCCTATAAATAAGTCAAAGATCAAACTATCTGTCTTGAACAATGGATAACAACAATGCAGAAAGAGCTTTGCTTAAGTTTATTCCATGTGTGATGAGTGTACTTTGCTTTGATTTTTCTATTGCAGTACTATACAATACTGCATCCACAGCAGCAACAGATTTATTCAGGAAATAAAATATTTTTGGTTGCCTTATTGCTTGTGTCGACTGCTATTTCCATGCTATTTTCTTTTTTCTTTTATGGCAATCATATATATGGAGCAAATCAATAAAAACAAAAGAGCTTTCGATTTAGAGCAACAGTGTGTAAATGATATACACAAGTATGTGATAATATGGAAAATATGTTTGTGAGGTGAGACAGATGCTTGCTTTTAAGATGTGTTTACAATATTTTGAATTCTGTGTTTCATTTTGCGGTTTTTGCATTTTGTGTGAGCAATAACTGGATTTGTGTGTTAAGTTTTGAGAAATAGACAAAGAGCTTTGAAAATGTGTGGAAGCAATTGAAAAAAACTGAAATGATAAGGAGTGGAACAGAAACATGGATCCACTTACACAGCCAGCTGATGCATCTGCACAGAAACCCATAAACAACATTCAATGATCTCTGCTGGAAAACAGAACAAGTGATCCCCTACAGGAGGACCTGCAGGGGAACCTAGCTCAGGACAACTGAACTAACCACATCTACTGGAGTATCATAAGATCAAACATACACACACAGAACTACACAGACAAAACTAGACAAAAGTAGGTATGAGTACACACCCAACGGGAAGCAGCATCACTGCGTCATCATGCAGAAAAAAGGTGCTCTCCACCCACACAGAAGCTCGGCCAAGCAGATTTTCCATCGGCAGCACCTTGTATGACTCCGTACAGCTGTGTGACTGTCGGCGGATTATCTTTAATCCACTCAAATAAAATGCATCATTCCGCCACAGAGCAGTTTTGTTAAGAGAAGACTATAAAGGGTTAAAACAGAAACTCTGGTAAAAACCCAGCAAAAACATGTAAAGCAAAGCTCAACTCCACCTCCCTTTCTGCTCATTTCATCATCATGACTCAATGTTTCAGACAAAATTAAGAATCAATGGTAAACCCTGCTGACACTTTTCATTTAGTTTAGTTTTCTTTTTCTGAGCCTCTGTTAATGGCTTCCTCAGACAGCGCAGGGTGGTGGGCATCGCACCCTCCTGTACGGCCACGCTGTGTTGCTGCGACACTCCTACAGTGGAATGGTGAGTACCTCATGTTCAAAATCATAGCTGGATACTTGGCTGTGGAAAAGTGTTTCACATGGTCTCTTTTTCTGTTTTAGTACCTGTCCTGCCTGTCCACCTCCCGATCGTCCACGGATAAACTGGCTTTTGATGTGGGACTGCAGGAAGATACCACAGGTAGATGTCATTTATGGTGACAGGTGTTTCCCCCCGTGCAGGACTGGCTCCACCGTGACCAGCGGATCAAACAGAAGCAGTCCTGCAGCCACGCCCTGGTGGCCTGCAGGCTGCAGTACACCGCAGCGCAGGAAAACATCTAGATACTCAAAACGAGATCAGGAAAACGGTCTGATGATGCATGGTCACTGTGATGCAGGACACAGCAGAAGCAGCAACTCCGGATGGGCTGAGCTCACCTCAGCGGTTGCTTTATTTTACAAGAAAATACTTTCAGCTTCAAAATGAAGATACAGTCGCCCTCAAAATGATTCACACCCACCAGTTAAAGAAAAGGCTAAATCCACAATAGTAATTAAAATTAAAAGAAACTAATTATAAATAAAAAATTACAAAATTATAATGTAGTGAAACAATTTATTGCTTTTGAATTGTGCTTAAAAATAATAATTTAAAAAATTGCTTTTGCTTTTAATATTTCTTTTGAACCACAATTTAAAATCAATGTCATGATTTTCATAGAATTGTCATTTATTTTTACTTTGTCAATTTCATCATATGTCATTGACATCTGATGTTTTCCTCCTTTAATAGGAGGGGATGGATGATTTTGAGGACGACTGTATGTCTGTACTGTAAAGAGGAGACAAAGGTGTTTTTGGTCCATCGGCTCGTGAGAAGAGATGGACAGACTGCATATTTAATGACAACGGAAATGATGAGAATGTTTTATCTTCAGCAGGTTTTCTGTGATGCTAACTTCTCCTCCATCTCGCTGTCTTATGTTGTTCTTGTCACAAAATTAAAGGAATAGTCCACCTACAGGATGATGTTCCTTCATCTTCTCCTCATCCTCATGCTGAGCAAGACTCTAAAGCACTTTTTTAATATCTGAAATGCAGCCGGAGATCCGGGGGGGGTTTATTATCCGCTATCTTTCATATAATGGAGTTTACCGGGGCTCGAACCAAAAAGGTCCATGAAAGTCCACAAAAACTTGTCAATATTCCTCCATACTGCTCGTCCAATGTGACCCACATGTCCTGAGTGGGTAGCGTCCAGAATTTACTGGAAACAACATCACAGATTTTTATAGCCTGAATTCTTAGGCTGCTGCAAAGCGTGCTCCTAAGAATTCACGGCACTACGGAAGCCACGGCGTTCAGCTCCTACTCTGCCGATAATGCAAGCGTAGAAGAAGAAATTTGCTGTTTACATACAAATTTAGGAGCACAGAAATAAATTTAGGAGCACTATAAATTTTCTTAAATAGCACATTTAAATATTAATAATAACCTTCGCCCAGGCAACAGGCCAAATGATGCATTACACCGAGAAACAAACAGTTTTAAATACAGAGAACTTCCCTGTCCTACAGTTTTTTGCCACACTTGGCTGTGTCCATCCAGCGGTCCACAGCAGGATTTGGTCTGGGTGGGGTTGGCCTGGGTCAGGTGGGCTTTAGTATGGATGTTGATTTTGCATTATGCATTGTTGTTAAAAAGGGCACCAAACCGGTGTTACAGCAAAACCTGTGACCCATGAAAACTTATGACTGTGGGGGCGATAACACCTGCTCCCTGATTCTTCTTCTGCAGATACTTAACTGTCAGCAGCAGGTAACCTCTTCATTTAATCTTTGTTAAACAGCAATATGGAGAGAAGTTGCCGTGTTGTGACCCCCCATATCTGTTCTCATGACTGCAGACGTTCTCATAAAAACCCAGAGACTCATTATTGGTTTCACTACATGGAAGAAAAGCTGGACGAGCCATGCTAACGATGGAAAAGAGACGTCTAATGGTTTAGATTACAGCTGTAACCAAACATCACCTTCAATCAGAAAATCTCCCAGATGTATTATTATTAATATGATGGTGATGATAATAATAATCATGATTATTTATTATCATTATTTTTTAAAGCCCACAAAGACGCTTGCAAAGCTAAGCTTTGACGTCACCAGTTTGGTTGGTTTGGCTCTGAAGAGGAAACCCTCTGACTCCTGATCATGTGTGAACATTTTAAAGGGATCACCACATGCAGCAACAATCAGAAAACCCTGGAGTACGAGTTCTCCATCTGGTGTCTACATGTTTGTGTGTCAGCATTTGTCCAAGGTGAGCAGGGATGTGAGGAATGCAACGCAAAACTTTAGTTACATGTAAATAAAGGATTACATGCGCTTACACTTGCAGCTATAGCAGAGGTTAACACAAAATCTTAACACACAGCAGCTGATTTAAAAAGCACTGAAGTACCTCTGAAGCGGGACTGGCTGCTGCGGGAGCTGATTTCTGCATCTGCTTTGATCCCTGGATCTACCGGATCTTCTTCAATGGTCTGTCCCATGGCAGGCAGGCCCAGTCTCTTCATACGGAGCAGCCGTGGACCTGACTCCTTGTGCAAGCTTCCCCCATGTTCAACAGGTCCTTCTCCTGAGATGACAGCTGGGACCAGGCTCTTCAGAAACTCCATTTTTATCAAGACTTTAGGTCTGTCAGTCTGGTGAGAAGTCCAGACGCCTGCACCATGCCATTCTGCCACACAAACTACCTGTCTGCTTCAGCTACCCCATTGGCAAAGAAGTAGGAAACAGGGTAGAGTGCCTGATCCGAGCTACAACTTGCATCAACAGTTCCACTTACACACAATATCAGGCCCTACCTGGGCCAGCCGGACATGAACAGACAATGCCTACAAGGCTTTCTGAAGCTGCAGAGAGAGAGCTGGGACTCCAGCGAACTACCGTGTCAGACACTTCCGACAGTAAACATTACCTGCTGCTCACAGTGGAAAGAGAAAGCAAAAAGACACGGCTCTCTGTGGGTTGTGATGTAATTGTGAGTAGGCGGGGTTATGTCCAAGTGCCAGGCACTATCTGGGGAGGGACTAGAACATGTTCCACAGGAGATAACGCAAACCGGGCCACCAGCCAATCACAACAGCGATGACTCCAGCCACACCCTGCTGGCCTGTGTTGCTCCCCAGCAAAACAGAACAAGAGTGGAAGAGGAAGATTGACAGGCGCTAAGAAGTAGGAAATCTTCATGGAGCTGCCATGCCGTCTGCATTCACTGATAGCTCTTATCAGGAGTTAGAACGGTGTCACTCTTTAGCATCATACATGCAAGAATGCCTGCTAGATTCCTTGCAACATTATGTTAATAACAACCCCTCCCTCTGCTTTCACTTCTGCTTGGCTGTGCTGAGCTGTGATGAAAACAGAACCAGAATGAGCGAAGTGATGGTGTCTGAGACCGAGCGGTGACAGACTGCTGCGCTCTGCTTGGCTGCTCAGCTTTGTACCTGCAGCAAACTCAAACCCTTCCAAGTATCCCTCGCTGCAGACTGAGGGCCCCGCTTTGCTGACTCGCAGCAAAGCTCACTGCCTAAAGAAATCATCAATTTGCTGTTCGCTGGTACCGAGTCCAGAAATGAATAAGTCTTCTGAGCACAGCCCGTCCTCCACATGTACGTTACACCACCACGCTCTACAAAATTAATGATGATCGTAGCACAAGTGTGTGAGAAACTTAACACTTTAAAAAAAAAAAAAAAAAAAAATTCTCCTGATTCATCATTAAATGATCCCCAAAACAAAATTGCAGAAATCCATAAAAAAAAATATACTAGTATGTACACATTTTGTGCCCATTAATATTCAGAGTGAGTGAAATGTAGAAGGACTGGTGATGCAAAACAACTGAAATTTAAATCTTAGTGTGGAGCTGTTAAAGTTAGCTCATGTTTAGCACAATGATCAGAAATGGAATGTTTTGGTTTTTTTTTTAAAGGCATATAGGTCACAATGGAACTTAGCAGTATAAATAAAAACTTTCTTCAAATTAAGTTAATGATAATAATACTAATAATTATAATAATAATAATAATAATAATAATAATAATAATAATAATAATAATCATCATCATAGCGTTTTTGTAATAATAATGTAATAACTCGCCAAAAAAAAAAGGTAAACTTTTTTTTTTTTTTTTGCCAATAACATACGTAACTTTATGAATGAATTAATGAATTATAACAGTTTAGGCTGGTTAGGGCGTTACTTATCGAGCATTATTTTCCCCAAAATTCTTTAAAACATACATAATTGTAAATAAGCAAACTTTGAATGAGTCCAAACTTCTCAAAAAGAAAAGTAGTGGTTGGCATAGCTGTAATAATTCATTCACCACAGTTATTTACAATGTATGTGTGTGTGTATTATATGTATATAAATATATATATGTTTATATAGAGGTACTTTGGCTATTGAAAAGGACTATACAAATAAAATTTAATTGAACATGCATACTAGGGATACACGATATAATCGGCCCCCTATTGGTATCGGCCTATGTAGGCCTTAAAACTGAGTATCGGACAGATACTCAGACAGCGGATCAGGCCGCTGTTTGGTGATGAACCCACGGTATTTTTCTCCCCCGTCCTCCAATCTTTTTTGAATTTAAGTAATTGTCTGTCCAGCACATCTGACCACAAACTGAGGGTAGATTTACTGTCAGGTGTACAATGTACTTCTCTATGTTCTGTGTGAACAGAGTTTATACATGGTCATTTGTGTAAATAATCAAATATCCCCTGTTTTGGAGTATTGTTTGGTTTTCTCTCAGGGGAGAAAGAAAATCCAGGTGGTTCTAGGATATACCGCACATATCCTGTTAGTTTTGTTTGAACAACTGTCATTAAATTTGACTTGTTCTACATAACAAAAAGTTGAGGTATTTTCTAATTTTGCACAAGGAATGAATGTCACAATATATTTTTCTGCTTTAATATTGGTATCGATATTGGTTATCGGCCACATGAGTTTAAAATATCGGCATATTGGATATCAGCCAAAATTCCAATATCGTGCATCCCTAGAACATACACCTACATATATGTGCTGAAAGGCTTCTGGCCATGCAACATCACCAAAATAATGTGACAGCTGATAATTCCCATAAAAACAATCCTTTGCACCCAAAAATGAAGAAAAACGTGCAAAAACTAATAATATGACTACAAGGAGTTAGTTCATCCATTCTGGTCTACAGAAACTTGTTGCTTCATCTAACAACACTTCAAAAGCTCACAATGCAAAATTGAGGATGTAAATAAAGTCCACAACTGTTATTGGGATAAAAACCAGCACACAGAAGCGTTTAGCTGGCCTTCAGTCCTATGTCAAATGGTAGGTGTGGGTCTTTATCAGCTCCACCTCCACTCAGAATAACCTGACCCCTCAGGAACCAAGCCTGAGGGTGCTTTTCTCAGGGCTGCAGGAGTAAGAACATAAAAGCATGCTTATCAGTCCAAGCCTTTCAAACGGAAGCTCTAAAACTCACAGCAATAACTTGTAGACTATAAATCAGAAGAAATGTTTGTCCAATGTTTTGGAGTAAAATATTCATAACTTACTCTCCATACTGGTGCATGATACCGTAGCAGCTATTATAGAAGCAGAAAGGAAGGGCACTTAAAACAGGATCTGAAAGCAGATTCAAAATGTGCGAGTAAACTGGTAATGAGTTGATAATCACCCACAGAGGGGCACCATTTTACGATTACCTTGTTATGAAATGTGGTGGGCAAAACTTCCAGCATCAGTAACCAGGGCCCTCATTTAATCCGTCTTCTCCAGAAAATCTCTAAATTCACCCCCAAATGTGTGGTTAATTTATGTGTTACACTGTGCTTGATCCAGGTTTCAAACCTGCAGCATCCACTTGCTTCAGAGACGATTCCTGTCTGTCTTGTCTAACAGTGGTCCTCTTTTAGCAAGAAAAAGTGTCCGACTGCGATTCTGCTCCATCTGAGCCTTTACATTTACTAGGGGTATCAACGTCTACACATGTTAACGGGTACGCGGATGTTAAATTAATAACCGTATACACGTCATTTTTTCTTCCCCTTTCATTTCTCACCAACTGTATTTTAGGGGTGGTAATGTTGCCTGAAAGCTTCACATAATAACTAACTATACGCAAACATAATAGATGTCTGGGGCGCCATGTTCAAGGTTGATATTTTATATATAATAAATGCAACCACAGCCCGTCACATCAACTTAAGTTGAGTCGGGGACGCGGTGGCAGCGAGCAGCAGCAAGTACTGGCGCCTTGAGGTGCTGTAGCGACTCTATTCAAGCTGTCAGAGATCCAGCCATAAACTGCAGTGAGAGTTAATCCATATTTCTATGGATTAGCAAAGACGGACATGGTCAGAGATGCTTTTAGTGATCAGGGAGGCTGACCGGACGCCAACTGCCATCTGTGCAGTGGAAAAGTTGTATTGTCTTAATGGTAGCTAGGAGAGCTAGCTTAAGTTGTTGCTTACTGGGTTTGAAGTTATGAGCGTGAATCCAATCAGACGCTTACTGTAACAACTGCATGTGTTTAGCTAACCGCTCGTGTTAGCTGCTGTTTATAAAGTTGATCACCAGAATATGACTTACTTCCCTCAGATAAAACATTTCCATATTTTGGGGTCGGCCCAGCCAGCCGTGAAACATGGATAGACATCCCTGCTGGTGAAAGCTTTCTTTCTCCTGTGTATGAAGACGGGTTAATATGTATCTGATAGATGGAAGAAAAAATCCGCTCAGCCGATGTAGCTGTGTGAAAACTTCTGCAGGGACTCTGTCCGGATCACAGCCATTTTTCGTTGAATCGTTTCTGTTCTCTGGGATTAAAATGATAAATATCCATAACCTTACTTTGGCTCTACTACAGTGTTTCTGCTCTGAGTTCAGTATGACGGCAGGAGGACAGTGAGACGCATAGGTGACGTCACCATCTGCAACCTAAAGATCATGAATCTCTGATGTGTAACCGTGTACACGACGGTTGGTAGTCCTGATTACAGGTGTAGAAAGTCCATTATATGAAAGTTGGGCAAGAACAAACAAATACAAAAAACAGTTCTCCGGCTGCATGAGGGTGAGTAGAAAATGTACGTACATCATTCTGTGAGTGTTGGATCCCTTTAACCAGCATAGGCCAGTGGTTCCCAAACTTATTGACCAAGATAACATACGTTGCAGTTCGTTATCCCCCGAGACGACTAAGTGCTTAATCGTGTGATATATTAAATGGGTCCTCCTGCAACCTGCAGCCATTCTCTAAATGTAAGGCTAAAAAACTGTCAGTCTTCATAAATTAGGAGGATAAAGTGTTTTTTGTTGGATTATGTTCACAGCTGTGAGAAAGCCAAACAACATTCCTCTCACTGAGTTAATGTCAAATTTGGATTTAAAATATGGCATGAGTAATAACTTAGTTGTTCAGAAACTTAAATTAACATGTTAATAGATTAATCTCTAAGCAAAAGCACATTCATTTTGACAGCCCTGATAAAAAACAAAAATGTATTTAATAAATGTAAGATATGTCCGACCATTGGTACTACCTTGGCTAAATTTAGTAGGGGAAACACTGTTCCTGATGAACAACCTCTGATGTGCAAGAAAGTTTAAACACTGTATGCAAAGAGCATAAACACCAATGTTCAGTGTTCATATTTGCTCTGGATATTGCAAGTTTGAAATTTGTTGTTCCATATTTAACTGAGAAGAAACCAGTTGAACTTGAAGGGTTTTTAATAGGGATGTTCGATAAAGGCTTTTTACCGATATCCGATATACCGACAGGGCTTGAAATTCACTTCTCAAAACGGGGGGGAATTCCCCCCTTACATGCTTCACCAAGGGGGGATTTGGATACTTTGGGGGGGATATTTACAGGGCGCTTTACAACAGGTCTTACAGCGTCCTATCCGTACCTCAGATTAATAAGGAGCATTAATTTGTCTTTTCGTCCTTCTTAGTTTTCATTTTAACCAGCTCTCTGGTCCCGTCTCCGTTCTCTTTCTCAGCTATCGTCAGTTTTTACCAACTTAATACAAAAAGTACATATTGCAGTAATCTGTTGCATCTTTCAACTGCATAATTATAATAAGTGGTTCTGGTGGTTCTTTCTTCCAGCTCGGTTCTGTTCTCTCTCCTCTACATAATTTCTTGCATTTGATAAAAGTTCTGTTAAAATAAAACTGGTCTTGGGGAGGACAGAGCATCTTCTACATGCAAGGCTAGAAAACTGTCAGAAACTTAATAAATATAATAACACACTTAATAACACCTTTAAGAACACCCAAAGATATTTAATAGGAAAGAAAATGGAAACACAGAGAAAACAATAAAGAAGCTGAGATAAACAAGAACAAGTGAAGAGCAGTGAGAATGTGAGAAAATGAGGAAACATTCCCATAATCAGCTTCTTTCTCCAAAATAATACAAAATTTTGATTTTTAATATGACATATTTAATGCTCTTTAGCCTATACGTCAAAATATAAAATATATTTCTAATATCAAACTATTATTTATCAATATTATCTTTATCCATGAATCGATCTCACATTCAGCTGCCATGTGAGAAACGGTGACGCAGCGCTGATGTTGGTCTCATCACACCAACATTAAACCGAGCAGCTCGTGCCTTCGTCATTATGAAGAAACACGGATATTCTGAGCAAGTTCGGCTAAAACTTTTCTTTGGGCTGCTTGGTACCGTGATCAGCACCGGCGCTACCTGAGGATCCGGAGGATTTGGGTCGTAAACGAGACCGACACCGGCGCTGCCACAGCAACTGGTGTTGGTCCAGACCAGCTTCCCTTCAGGGGACCCAAAGTTACATTTACATTATAAGACTCCGTGAAAGTTTCGTCTTACCGGCGGGAAATCCGCCAACAATGGCTGGTTTATCAACACGAGGGAAGTTGCGACATCTGACGGGTCAGAGAGGGAGAAAGGGAGCGCGCGCTTTATTAAAGGGCCGACGCGGGAGGCGACGTCACTCCTTCTGAATGAAAGGAGAGGGAGCGATGTCGCCTCAAGCGTGTCGAGTTTTATTCTACGTCATTTTATGGCTCCGATGCAAACGTTCACTGCACATTACGTCGCTGCAATTGCAAGCGGGAATTTCCCGCATTATAAGAGCGAAGTTTGCGGGAATTGATGGTATTATGCGCGATTCCCGCAATCCCGCAGCGAATTTCAGGCCCTGACCGATATTGTCCAACTCTTAAATTCCGATATCAACCAATACCAATATATGCAGAGAACTGTGAGATTGTATCTCGTATTTTGAGAAATACAACTAAATATCCTTAACTCAGCCAGAGAAGTTCATTTTGGACATCTGGCTGCCAGATATCAGATACAAGCAGGTATTAGCCAACATGTGACTAATTCTAATGTTTCTGACAACTTGGTAACTTAACCAACAACTTAAACCAGACATAAAAGTTCCTAAACATGACTGCAGTATCATCCATGGTAGTCAGTGAAATGTGACCCAATTCCAATTTTTTGCTCTTATGTGACTCAGATCCAATCTGCTTTTTGACCATGTAAACAGGAAAAAGACGCATGCATTCGGATCTGTTGAGATCAGATACAGGCCTCATTCATATGTGGAAATAAATCTGATATCAATCAGATCTGTGACAATGCGACTGCAGTGTAAGCAGGCAGATTGGATATTATACACACACGTCATTAAATCTGTGACAACTTAACTTATTTTGGCGCACTATTAAGATGTGAGCAGTAGTTAAATGCGAGAACGGAGGCCCGACAGAGAAAGAGAGATGAGGAGGAAAGGTGTGGAGGCAATCACCATTCCTCCACTCCAACATCCCCAACAGTCGAAATGGCAAACGTCTCATCATTCCGACATTTTTTTCATTCTATGGTCAGAATGACGTATTTAAATTTAAATTAAAAAAAAAAAACAAAACATCCCACCATTCTTTAAAAAACTCCCTCCCCCGGCATTCAGATTTTTTAGGTGCTTTTACAGGAGACGGACTCCACAACCTCGCAAACCAACTTAATAATCTGTTGCTAAAATGAAATAGGAAATATAATCTGCCTCCACGTATTAATGTAACTGGTCTGAAACATGTTAGATTCATGTCTGAATCTCAGGATCACTGACTGGAAGCAGAAACACAGTCTGTCACTGGAACGAAGTCACTGACTAATTCCAGCCAAGACATGTGAATTATGTCTCCTTCATGTTGGACAGGGAAGCGCCTTTACGCATTACGCACGTCACACAAACCGCTTTTATCTCCAGATGCCGTGGGTCATCCAGGTTTATTGAAATATTAGTTCAGAATGAAGCCGCATCATCCCGATTAACGAGCTCCATCAGAAATGTTTAAAAATCTGATTTCAGATGCTAAAACTTTATTTTGGAAATTAATCAGAACACAATGAAAGAAATCACCAGTGCGCTTGCTCTAAGCATAATTTAAAAGCAACAGGAGATGATTGAAGCCCACAGTACTGGTAATTATATCGAAATCTTGTGGCTTATTTTATTGTATTTTTTTACATTGTAGATCAGTAATCTAACTATTTCCCATCATTGTATCTGTCTGGTACATCCTCTTGTCTGTTTGTATGCCAGCGCTTCAGTTTTGTAAACACTAGGTACACATGCGGGATGCCGATATGGGACACATTATAAAATATGTGTAACAACACTTTTAAAAAAATCGGATTTAGGCATCAAATCCGATCTGGGCATTAAGACCTGACAGTGTAAATGTAGCCATATAAATACTTGGGCACAATATTCGACTCTGAACTAAAGTTTGACAAAAATACAGACGGTATTACAAAAAAGGCCAACAGCGTATTTACCTGCTGCAGGAATTGAATTCTTTTAATGTTTCTAACCCAAATGATATCTTTTATCGTTCATTTATTGAGTTAATGTAATGTAAAATTTAAATAAACATCACTGTTGTAAGTAATTAAATGTGTTAAGGACATAAAAGAACATGTGTGGATGTTGAGATTGAGCCATGGTACAGATATCTGCTGCTTCCCTGCAATAGTTTCTGTACAAAAGAATTTTCATAGCTTTGCAGATACTTACACATATTAATTCCCAAGTGTAAGAACATGTAGGGAAATTCCACACTTCATGTGAAAATGTTCTCACACACTCAAGATATACAAATCTGTGTGTAAGTGGAGTCAATAAAAAAAAATTCTGACCAAGATGACAAAACAGAGTAATTTATTTAATTACTAGGATAATGTACATAGAGACTACTGTCACCATAACAATCATAACAAATTAGGAAAATTTCTAAAATTTCAAAACTCCACTGGGGGAGTGGGGTGTATTTGCAAAAAAAAAAGTATTTGCTCTAATTAGTCTTGAAGTCTTCATTAACAGCTAAAATTTTATGTCACAAGTTCATATGAACATTAAAGACCCACAACGTAACTTTAGACCTTAAAAATCTGTGTTTCTGACTCGATTTGATGGCACACCAACATTCATTACGCGCATCTTCGAGCCGTCCAGCGGCGTCCTGAGGCTCAGAAACTGCAGTATGTAAGTTTTCCATCCAGAACGTTGCAGCACTGCGTCACTTACTAGCAAACGGATATGAACCAGACATGAACACAGCAGGTGTTTTGAATGCATCGTGTCAGATTCGGCAAAGAAACGCATGGAAACATTACTGGAGGAAGAGAGGAAAAGAAAGAGAGGAAGAGACAGAACAAGAGTCAAGATAAGACTGTCTGTTACTGGCTGGAGGGGATCACAGTACAGGTATGATGAAGATGATGAAGTTTAGCCATCGAAAGGGGGTCACTGGGAAAACTGATAAAAGTGCTGTTTTGTGTCTTTAACTATTAACCATCAAACTATCAGCTCATCCTGACCCAACCTGATCTTTTTTATTTCTTGACTTCTGAATATCAAACCACAAATCTATCCTTAAGATTAAATGAATGTTTGTGCCCAATTGAGCTATGGCTAAACCACGCCCCCACACGCGGTGAGCCAATCACAGTGCGCACAGCTATCCCATACACTCGGACATTCTCTGCTTTAACGTCCATTGAAATGCATTGAAGTTAGTCCGTTTTTGTTCGTTTTTATGTGTTCTTTTTAGTTTAAAATGGTCAAACGTGTGCATGGGGTACATGCAACTCCGACACTAGGTATCCTGAGTGGCTGGGTGACAGGGTGTATTTTTTGCCTTTTACCAAGTCACATCGAGCCAAAGTTATGCGGCAGACCACAACATCAACTGAACGTGAATAAAATGAACAAGGATGCCTACATCTGTTCTAAGGTAAGGGAACATCGTATTTGAGGCACATGTTGTCACTTTGCTTGAAAGAAATATGAAGTTACCTTTCCTAACGTTAGTTTAAGTTGGCTAACGCTAGCTAAACATGCTAGTTTTGGTACGTGGTAACGGTGAGACGCTGTCGTGTAGTACAGGTGTGGTGTAGTAACGTCGATAACGACACGCCTCTGGCTTCCAAGCTGCAGCCAGACTGCTCCGCTTCCGTGGCTGTTTGACCAGTTTTTGTCAGATGATCACTTTTTGGCACAACAGCAGCCGTGCAGCAGTTTGTGCAAGAAACTGAGGGAGCGACACGAGTCACATTCAGAGATTCACAGGCTTGATTTCTACTCCCAGTTAAAGACTTGTGAACAATTTGTTTTTGTTTGTTTGTTTTGTTTTTATGTTTTTTAATTCATCTTGTCATGATCTCTCTGTCTGATCACGCGTCTGCTGTCCGTGTTGACAGCTGTCATCTCCCGAAATGTCACATAGCGCCTGTTACCGAATGTTGTTTGTCCGAGTGAGTGGAGGGGGCGTGGCTTAGCCATAGGTCAATTAGAATGATTTACATGAGCAGTTTAAAGTGATACCGTGTAACTTTTGAACCCAATGTTAGCCAAATATTATAATACATTATATTCGATCATTATTATTAATATAAGTAACTATAGCTGATTTCTGCAGTCAATATAGAGCACTTGACGGATGTTGTTGCTCCGAGGGGGCTGCCATTCTCAAAAACCAGGCTTTTGTAACTTCTCAGGAGCGGGCCGTCTCTCATTAGATCATGTAACCTCGAGCGCTTTGATTAATGGCTTGATGACTTAAAAATCAGCTTTTCAAAGTGGTCTGCAACACTTTTCCAAAACACAGACTGAGACTGTTTAATTTTGAGACAGTTGTGGCACCTGTGGAGGTTACAGGTTAAGTGCCCATCGTGGTCAAAAGTTACACAGTATAACTTTAATTAACACCTCAATCATTAGCATGGCCAAAAAGACATACTGACTGGGGCTGGGTATTGTTAAGACCCTCACCATGCAATCTGATTTTGATTCTTTGGGTTGCAGTTCAACTCAATGTCGATTTAAATGATTTGATATCGATTCCGTAAGATAGAGACTGTGTTGTAGATTTTTTTATATATTTTTTCATTCCCATGTGAATGTACGTATGTAGTACGTCACATCATATTTTGGGTAATAAAACATCTGAAAATAAAAAAAACACACAGTTGCCATTTTGGTGTTATATGATCTAACGTGGCCTTCGTCCAGTCAACGTAAATAACACGCACAGCTCCCCACGTGTCAAGAGGCGAATGGATTCAGAGGATTTGTCGATTCGATATGGAATTGCACAGGAAAGTATTGCGATGAATTGATTAATCAATATTTTTACCCAGCCCTAATGCTGACAACCTGAATACATAAGGGGAATTTCTTTTTTTTATATATCTGGGGGTAACAGTAGGGGAGGGATATTTGTTGAGATAAATCAAGACTGAGGCCGAAGCAAAGATGCAAAGATGCTGAGGCAGCAGATGTAACTAAGAAACACTGAAGAGGCAGAGATAGCCTTCACTAAGCCTGTCGGTGAGGCAGCTGCGGTTTGCTGAGACCAGGTCTGCGCTGCTGCTGAGTTAGAACAATACCCTGCACAGGAGGCCCACATCCCAATCAGTCCAGGAATGTGGAAGAGGAAGCTCTGGGAACAATGTGCAGCGTTCCTAGGCTGTTCTGGGTCCCGCCCGTTTCTGCCTCACTCTGCTTTCAAACCGGAGAAAACAGGAAAACTAGTGGGCTAGGGCCCAGGAGAAAGCTTCTGCTCTGCAGTCAGCTGAGGGGCTGCGCTGTCCACTGTCAGCATTAAATCCACTACCGTCACTGTGACCAGTCTGCATAAATCTGAACTCTAACTCCACCTCCAGCTGGGAGTAAACAGTTTGAGGTTCACATCAGGCAAGCTGACCAAAGCTAGACTGTACTGCCCTCTAACAGTGCAAGCGCACACACTCCGGGATACACCACAGCCAGGGTGGAATGTGTCTTTTGTAAAACAAAAAGATCTTGCCGTCATGTTATCCCATAATGCAGAGGCTTTAGAAGGCAGTGATGGATGTCAGTAATAAATACACCCTAGCTTATTTTTAAATTTCTCTTTTGAAAAAATTATTGATCCATTTATTTTTAAATAAAAAGTTGACCTTCCACATTTTCCAGAATGAACCTGACAGGGATGCGTATGTGTGTAATGTGAAGGCATGGACACAAAGGCAACCACTGAAGCCATCAAAAGCTGCTTAAAAGGGAAGAGGCTGTATCAGACCAGACACTTTATATGTCCAGGATAAAATCTCAGTGACCTAAATCACATCATTGTCTATGGCTAAAACCAGTTTTCCACCAGAACTCATTTTTCCCCTTTCAGTCCTTGACTTCAACACACCATCCAAACCCTCACTGAAACATATCTGAAGGACATTGATTGTCCATTTCTAAAGGGGCCATATTATACCCAGTTTTTTTTTTTTTTTGTACAGTGTTAGCGTTGAATATCAACCAGGCAAGTGACCAGCACCGTTTTTTTAAATCACATAAATGCATACTTTTTCTGGTGTGTCTCCTTAAAATGCACTGAATTTATACTGTAGAATTATTTCTACTTTAGTTTTTAGTAGGGATGCACGATATAGGAATTTTGGCCGATATCCAATGTGCCAATATTTCAAAACTCATGTGGCCAATGACCATTATTGATACAGATATTAAAGCTGAAAAATTAATGATGTAATATTCAATCCTTGTGCAAAATTAGAAAAATACCTCAACTTGTGTTATGTATAACAAGTCAAACTTAATGAGAGTTGTTCAAACAACTAATATATGCATGTTATATCCTAGAACCACCTAGATTTTCTTCTCCCGAAGAAAAACAAACAAACAAAAAAACAAACAATAATCAAAAACAGGGGATATTAGGTTATTTACACAAATGAGTGTTTATAAACTCTGTTCACACAGATCATCCTAAAAGAAACTGTCTTTAGAAGTTTTAAAGAAGTTTTTGGAGAAGAAGTAGTTGTTTTTGTCTTTTTAGACTTTAGAAACAGCGGCCTGATCAGTTAAATATCGGTGGGGTGGCCGATAAAACTCAGTTTTAAGGCCGATATAAGCCGATACCGATAGGGGGGCAGATTATATCTTGCATCCCTAGTTTTAGTGGGATCGTGGGAGGAGGGTACACCTTCACTGCTCTCTTGGTATCCAAAATAATATGTGTATATACTACATGCCTCAATTTCTGTTATTTATTGTAATTATTTTATGAATGCAACCACTGGTTAAAAATAAGCAAAGATTTGTCAACACAAACAATTAAGTTCATCATATGAATGCATACTATGCAATACAGCTGAGCTGTATGCAAATCAAAAAATGCTCTGTTAAGGCAGAAGTTCCGCTTTCCGTGTCAATTTTTCATCAATATGTCACACAAGAAAAGCTTCTTCAGCTGTGAGGGAAAACGACATCTTTCAAAATTATCCAAGGAAACGTCTACTAGACAGTGATGGATGGATTTGGTTTTTGGGAGTGACAGCAGAGTTGCACCAGTTGATGTATTTGTGACGGCACATCATCGAAACCTGTTGGAATAAGGGACCAGCATGAGGACGGATTTGCAACCAGGCTTTTGCTAAGAGTCTCTTCCTACAACCAAGGACAGCGTTTCTGATCCTGAGCAACAAGCTGCTAATAAAACCGACTAAGCTGTGTTTTGTTAGATAGTGTGTGAGCAACTGTGAATTACCGGTCACCGACCGCACTTTACCTTACCGCTACCAGCAGCTAACACACGATAAACATCAGATGTAGCTACACGGATGGATGCTACAAACATAAGGTCCAGGATGAAAACATCGGGGTGGCAACAGCTGATGTGCACGCTCTCAGCAGCGTTCTTGATTAATTCCTGTCCTTGTGAACTCGCATATTAAAATAAATTGACCAGAAACGAGCATAATAGTGCCACTACGTTTTCAGCTCAGATCCGTGTGGTACACTTAGGATTGGACGATTATAGAAAAAAACATTATATTCATGATTATTTTGACTAATATTGAAATCGATTATTCATTGATTTTATAAAAAGTGTTTATTGAACCACCAAAACTCAACTTCAAATATAACTTATATAAATATACAAATATAATAAAAAAATAGAAATAAATTAGAAACAAGGAAAGGAGGTAAAATAAGAACATTATTTATGACAATAATAGCAATAAAAAATGAATAGTCAACATGCATTCCTGTTCTATACTCCCTGCAGTTTGCTTCCTATAACTCCACCAGTCTGTTCACTTCAGGATTAATAGTTTTCTTTGATTATAGTGTTTTTATGATCGTGAAAAGGCTAAATTGAAGTCATAATTAAAATTCGATTAAATGTCCAGCCCTAGGTACACTGATACTTAGGGCTGGGGAAAAAATCGATACACTGAAATATCGCGACATTTTCATATACTGATATCATATCAATATGTAAAAATGTGGTATTGATCTATTTTACCAATGAAATCTCGCAAGATGTCGTCGTTCAGTCAAGAAATCTCGCGGGTTTTCGTGAAATCTCGTGGGTTTTCGTGAAATCTCGCGAGATTTCGTTGATCAAATAGATCAATATTGCATTTTTGAATCTCTATATGAAATCTGCATATGAAAATATCGCGATATTTCAGTGTATCGATTTTTTTCCCCAGCCCTACTGATAATCAAGCTTGTCCCTCAGACAGAAACTAGAAACGGAGCATTATGAAAGTGAGATGGAGATGAGGCTGGATCTGCCCGGCCCTCAATGACAGTAGTGAAGCAGCACGCTGAGAGTCTGGTTGTCACTGCTGAGGAATGTTAGAATGTGACCTAACCAGACCCGGCGTTGAAATGATCCCCAGACCTGCTGTGAGACAGATCTCATCTTCTAAAGAACACGATAATATCAGAGCACATCATTCAGCAACACGTTTGGTGGAAAATAACAACTAAACTTCACGTAGTTAGTTTCTCTCCAACATTGCTGGACCAGTCTTTAGGATCTTCCTTTGGGATGATCCACACACAAATACAACAATCTGAATCCATTTTTCTCCCTTTATGATTTCCTTTTTCGTTTCCTTTAAGCTTTGACAGACTTCCATCCACCTGCCACTCTTCAGGTTTATCTGAATGACTTGAAACACTACAACTTTTTTGTAGTGGGACAATCTGAAGCAGCTTTTAGATACAGAGGTACTTAAACTTCAGGTAGTAAACTGGTTTGATACCAGAAAGTTCTATCTTCATCTTGGAAAAACTGAAAGCATTATATTTGGGAATCATAACTATCGTAACTAATCCAACCAAACAGATACTGATAATCACCAGGGCCTGAAATTCACTGCGGGATTGTGGGAATCGCGCATAATATCATCAACTCCCACAAACCTCGCTCCTATAGACAAGTTTCACGGACATTTCCGTTTTACTTCTGCAGTATTTCTGCCAAGCGCTTCCGGTCGATAATATCTGCATTCATTTACACTGAATAGTGATGTCTCTAAAATAATAACATTCTCATTTATTTCTTAGAAAAGAACATGCTTTATTACTTCCTCACCAGCTACGACACTGAACTGGGAGGATAATATGATGAAATGACCTGATGTTACAACTAGCAACATATTTTTGTACTTTGTTGAGTCCTATGATGATAAACAGGAACGCCATAGACTTACATAGTGACGCAGTCAGCTGTGTGTTGATAGCGACACACACACAGCAGTTTAGTGTCCACGAAAACAAATGTTCAACACCGAGCCAGAGTCTGGATGATTCCTGTCAGAAGGCATGAGTGGTGGTTACAGTGGATTTTTTATTTATTTATTTTTTTTTATTAAGGATAACGGAGAGTTTGAGACAGCGGGCTGCACCCTGTGGTCGGTCACGTAGCTGCGTGGCCGCCGTCCTATGGTGAGTTCGCTCAGTTGACAACGTTCATATTTAACTGTTTTCACAAGCTGCTGCAGCAACTTACGGCACAAAATGTCCAAGAACGCTTTTTAGGTTTAACAATATCCACTTTTCAGTCATCAAGTTCGCGAGCTCTTCCTATGTGTGTTGTTGATTCGTGTATGTCCTCAGTGTAAAATATCCTGTAACCGTGGTAACCGAAATGCAGGAGATTATTTAGAGGAGAGAGAACAGAACAGAGCTGGAAGAACCACCAGAACCACTTATTATAATTATGCAGCTCAAAGATGAAACAGATTACCGAAATATATACTTTTTATAAATGAAGTTGGTAAAAACTGATGACAGCTGATGACGAGAGTGGAGACGGGACAAGAGAGCTGTCTAAGATAAAACTAAGAAGGACGGAAAAGACAGATTAATGCTCCTTATTAATCTGAGGTACGGGTAGGACACTGTGAGACCTGTGGTGAAGCTCCCCATTAACATCCCCCACAAAGTATATAAATCCCCCTCTGTGAAGCATGTAAGGAGGGGACCCCCCCCCATTCTGAGAGGTGAAATTCAAGCCCTGCTCACTGTAGTTTACTTCTACCTGATAATCTATAAAACACTGCATCTTCTCTATAGATGGCTTATGGAGGTATTATTCTGCAGGCTGAGCAAAACGACGCCCTTCTCGCCTCAACACTGCTGCATGGACATTGTTCGGCATATGAATGACGCAAGCAAGCAAACGCCGGCCAGAAAAAGACTAAAAACTCTACCTTGCCATATACAGAATTCAGCAAAACAAACAGATTAATCAAATATCCTGTCCTTTCCCACAGTGCTTAACCATGAGTTGCTGTAAAACTGAAACAACAGCAGGCAGTGGAAGGCAGCCCACTTAACCCCAGCAGCTTACCTTAAGGCCATAGAGCAGGGATGGGCGATGGAAAGAGACAGGGGAGCCCCACAGGAACCTGAAACAAAGACCACATCTTTAAACAACACACAAACTGTATGACATTACCAAACACAAGAAAATCTACTCTACACGCGTTACACCAAAAGTAGCACATTGACAACTCTGCTAGCACTGTGGCTCACATTGTCAGCAGTTTGTCAGGAACGCTGGCGTGTAACTCTGTGGGGTAAATTATGATCTGTATCTTCCTCTTTAGGTGATCAACAGAAGTTTTCCAGGCATTTCTACCCCGTTCAGGAGGTTTACAGTCACAAAACATGGCGTTTAATCTGAGAGCCCTCATGGTAATCTAGAAATGCACCGATCCGATACCTGGATTGGATATCGGCTCTGATATTGACTAATTAGCTGGATCAGATATCGGATGAATGAGGCTGACCTAGTATTCCGATCCAGTCATTTCTTTATTTTATCAATATCAAACAACCCAGTACAGTTACAGGCATCTAGTCACATCCATTCTATGTTTGCAACAACAATTACGTCATCACGCAGAGCAGAGAAATTATATTTTCTTCATTTTTTAATAAATCATATTAAGAACATTTATATGTGTGTTAACTTATAACCTTTTTAACAAGGCTAAATGTTTATGTCAAGCCCTTCACTCCCGTGGCGAGTAGGGATGCACCGAAAATTCAGCCACCAATTGTTTTCAGACGAAAATTACCCAAAAGTGTATTTTCAGTTTTCGTCCGAAAGACATAAATCACCGAAACACCACAGCTGAAACTTGTGATGACGCGGCAAACAGCACATCCAGCACGCTACTTCTGCACTTTGTGTTTTTATGTGAGAACATATTTAATTTCACAGTCTTTCAGCAGCCAGCCAGTTATCAGCCTGGATATTATTTGTTTTTTGTTGTCTTACAGAGAAAAATGTAAAAGGCAAGTAATGTACACAAGTGGGGTCAAACTAAATATCTTATTTTTTATTTTAATTTACATTGTGCATTTCTGTAATGTTGGTGGAAAAAAAAAATATTTAGATACTTTTGTAATTGATTTCTTGCAATGCTTTGACTTTAGTGAAGTTAGTACACATCGCAGCCAAAAATGCTTTGGTTCTAATAATTGACATAATTTCTTTCGGTGTTTCAGTTTTTGGCCTTGGTTTGCTCATTATTTGTTTTCAGTTTCGGTCAAGAATGTTCATTTTGGTGCATCCCTAATGGCAAGTATACAGTTCATTCATTTAACAGTATTATGAGCCGATACACCCAGCCCAGGTATTGATATAAGGCTGGGTCGGAAAAAACTGGATTGGTGCATCTCTCGGTAAATCCATAATGAATTATCTATGATATTTATTTTCCTTAATGATAAAAAATAAAGATCAGTATCACCACTATGTTGCTAAAAGACTTATTTTCACCCAGATATTATGATGAAACCACTTCCCGTCAAATTACTGACTAATCAGAGACCTTAAATTAACAGTGATGTTCAATCAAGGAGTGATCAAGGAGCAGCCAAAGATCAACAAATGACTAGGGCTGGTGTCACCTAATTATTATGTGTCTGGAAGACAATCCTCCCCAAGACTTCTACAAAGAAATCATGAACGACCAGCCAACTATCCTGAATTGTTTCCATTTAACCAACATTTCTAACCAGTGTTTTGTCAGTTCCACTGAAGTGGAGCGATGTCTTTAAGCTAAACATGTTTCAATACTAAAAAACAGGTCTAAAAATGTTTGTGAAGGAGCGCTTCCTGGATTCAGTTGTAACTCTTTGAAGGTGCTCTTTGGATGGGGCAGCATCTTTCTGTTCAACTAAAAAACAGGTGTTACATTGGCCCCTTTCGGGGGCCGTTCACAGGAGGACGATTGCGGGTAAAAATGACACAATATCTTATCAGAAGTAGGGCTGGGACAATCACCAATCAAATCGTACAGTATATTGGCAATTGAAGGTTGCCAGGCAATTTGCTGTTTATAAAGACAAGTTTGAAAAGAAAAAGAACAAAACAAAAAAAAAACAGCACTGTACTGTGCATTTAGAGATGTTTCTGGAGAAAATACATGACTGTTAGAGAAGCCCCGTTTAC
This sequence comes from Atherinomorus stipes, assembly GCA_023101725.1. Classification (NCBI taxonomy): domain Eukaryota; kingdom Metazoa; phylum Chordata; class Actinopteri; order Atheriniformes; family Atherinidae; genus Atherinomorus; species Atherinomorus stipes. The sequence goes on along the minus strand of JALJCO010007960.1, from coordinate 8,796 downwards.
AAACAGCCCTAAAATCCACATCCTCTCTCCTCAGTGCAGGTACATGTCAGCAGCTCTGTGACCGTGACAGGACGCATCCGGTTTGCTTATGCTTCGGGGTCGTTCAACAAAGCAGGACAATTGCAAATAAATATTGTTTTAATGTGTAACTACTGAAATGTTCACACAAGGGCTTTCATGAAGAGAGTTCATGAACACATCATCCAGCAAAGCTGATTTTAAGGTTGTTAGTGCAGTCTAGCCTAAATGAAGGTTAAAATATTAAAGTATTATACAATTAAAAAGTATTATACATATTATTAGTCATGCAATACATGTAATATATACATATACAATAGATGTCATAAGTATAATAGTACTTATTACAAAGCCACATCACAGGGGTTACAGCTCAAACATGCAATCAAATTCGGATTATTCACGCAGCCATGCTGACTGGTAGCGATCTACATAACCCCTTGCCAATTTAACCGTGTATTGGCAATCTAGAGCAATGACAATCTACAATTTGAAATTTAGAGGCAATCGCACAGCCCTAATCAGAAGTGCCTTTCATTCACACGGCAAAGACGTCGTTCTGGGTTGAAGATGCAAAAATCTGAAGACTCATCCAAGGTGGAATTCCTGAAGACGCGATGCTGTTGCGTTCTCATCTGCACGGCCCAAAACATAAAAATGATGGTGGACCAGCTCACGCCATGCTCATGTCGCACGCGCGCGGTGACGTCACACACATACAGGAAAAACAACGTTGGATTACATAAACCCAGCAGATCAAAGGTAGGTTTTATGCATGCACACGGACATGATGGAGTCCTATCACAGCACCACCTAACAGCCTGGCGTGCAGATCCAATCAGATTCCACACTCTTATGCATGCAGATTTCTTCATGTCGACGCTCACTTAAAGGAATAGTTCACCCTCAGAATGATTTAACTTTATTTTCCACTTACCCTGATGGTGAGCAAGACTCTGGACCACTTTTGTAATATGTCAAATGCAGCAGGAGATCAGGACGACTTCTCGTTCCCCCCCAATGGAGTTCACCAGGGTCCGAGCCAAAAAGGTCCATAAAAGTCCACAAAAAATTGTCAATATTCCTCCATACTGCTCGTCCCATGTAGTCCAAGTGTCCTGAGTGTGTAGCGTCCAGAATTTACTTGGAACAACGCCATTTAGTATATTTTTAGAGTCTAAACGAGACTACATCGCATGCCTAACAAGCACGCCGATGCACGGTCACGATACTACGGAAGTACCACGGCAGAGGAGATCGTGCGTTCTCTTTTTCTTTCTTTTTTTGTCTTTTAGGTCAATATCCAACACCTCCTGTGTTTGTCCCGGTTTGTCTAGAACTCTTGCGCTCTTATCACAATGTAAACAGTGATTTTCTTCTTCTACGCTTGCATTATTGGCAGAGTAGGCTCTGAACGCCGAGGCTTCCGTAGTTTCGTGACCGCGCATGTGCGCGCTTCATGGAAGTAAACAATACTCCTTTTTAGGTTCTAAAAATATAGTAAATGACGTTGTTTCGAGTAAATTCTGGATGCTACCCACTCAGGACACTCTGGTTACATGGGACGAGCAGTATGGAGGAATATTGACAAGATTTTGTGGACTTTTATGGACCTTTTTGGCTCGGACCCTGGCAAACTCCATTTTGGGGAAACGAGAAGTCGTCCTGATCTCCGGCTGCATTTGACATATTTAAAAAGTGGTCCAGAGTCTTGATCACCATCAGGGTAAGTGGAAAATAAAGTTAAATCATTGAGCGTGAACTATGCTGAGTGCTGAAACACTCATTCATGCTTTCATCTCATCCAGACTCGACTACTACAACAGCCTCCTCTATGGACTCCCCTCCTCTGATTTACAAAAACTGCAATACAATCAGAACTCCGCTGCTCGCCTCCTCACTCCCACCCGCTCCAGAGACCACATCACCCCCGTCCTCCAACAACTTCACTGGCTCCCTATAAAGCAACGCATCCATTTCAAGGTCCTACTCATAACCTACAAAGCCCTCCACAACCTAGCTCCTCCATATCTCACAGCCCTTCTTCAGCACCACCGCCACCTCCGTTCTGCTGACTCGAACCTCCTAAAACCTGCTGTCAAATCCAAGCACCGGACTTTGGGGGATCGCGCCTTCGCCATTGCCGCCCCTGCCCTCTGGAACTTCATCCCTCTCCAAATCAGGAACTCTGACTCTCTGACCACCTTCAAACACTCACTCAAAACTTACCTGTTTAACTGTGCATACCACTCATAACCATTCATGTTTTCCCTCCTGTCATATCTGTGTTATGTTATTATTTTGTCTGTAAAGCGTCTTTGAGTTCTTTTTGAAAAGCGCTATATAAATCTGATTTATCATTATTATTATATTATTATTAAACGCGGATAAAAAGATGAAGATGAGACGCCACTTTTGCTTCTTATCTTCTGATCGTTGCCGTGTGAACGTAGCCCCAGACTTGCTCTGGAAAGCAGTCATAGTACAGACTTTGTCCTCGCTGTAACTCTACATGCATTTATACATTTGTGTAAACCCCCCCCCCCCCCCAAAAAAAAAACAAATAAATGGACCAAAACCTTGCTTGGTCTTTTTTTTTTTTTTTTTTTTGTATAATCCGAAATTACGCAGGAACTCAGCTGATTACACAGTTACAGTTCTAGGATTAAATCTCACATTTTGTTCAGGAGCAGTTAAATGTACCACAGACTAATAATAGTACTACAGCAGGCAGGATGCTACCTGACAGTTCATTCTTGGTCACGCCAAAGTGATATGTCAGCCCACAGTTGGCTCCAGCCTGGTTTGCTCTGAATCGAGACAGGATTAAAACCTCCTCCTGAGCAGAGTAATAATCTGAAGATTACCGTTACATCCAAGAGGCTGTTACATAAGCATTCAGAGCTTCCTAAACTCCTATTTCCTTTCATCATTTCACTGTTTTTATACTCAAGCAACATAAAATCTAGTCATACATTCATTGTTAGTTTCTGACTCTTAGTTTGGCATATTTCTAGCTTTTTTTAAAAAAAACAAGGACTTCTTAAACATAATCCAATCATAACATAAATAAAGAGAATCAGTAGAGAACGTTAGAAACTTCTTTTATCAAACCAGAGTCAAACAAAGGAAGGAAGAACAAGCCCTTAGTCACAGCAGCCAGACAGAGAAGCTGAAGTGTGAGAACTTCCACCGCTCACCACCACGGCGGACAGATGCCAAGAGGTCAGCACAGATAGCGAGTCAAAACATTACTAAAACTTCCACGGCCTAAAAGTCTCGATGGAGTGACACACCATCACACACACCTAATCCCACCCACCACAAACAAAGCTGAAAAAACTCATCGCTCGCTTCTCACGCTGAAAAACCTGTGAATAATACATCTGACTTCCTGTTCCAACACAGCAACTCCAAAACACAAAAATGTGACCACAGAGCAAGTGAGCTAACCCTGCGCACGTCCTGTGCTGTAGCAGATATCAAGCCACAATCTAAGCTGCTGCTCTATATTTAAGCACCCAAAGATGCTTTCCTCTGCATCTACCCAATCCTGTTTCAACACGGTTTGTTCATTTCTATGGTGAATAAGCACAGTTCCCCGTTTTCAGCTGTAAACATGCAGATTCTGGTCGTCCGAGGAAAGCTAAAGGTCAGTGGAAGCGCACAGATCAGATCAATGTTTAACTCGGCTTCATCGGTTAATATCGCCCTGCAACTTTCTGAGTCCAGCACACAGGGAGGATGCCGCGAGCAGGAGGCTGATAGGCCGTTCAGGAAATGGGAGATAACTCCAACAAAGACAACACTGTCCCGTCTTAATTTGCTCTCCCTTTTCCATCCAGCCGCACATCAGCTTCCAGTAGCATGAAACATTTCCATACTCCATTTCCCCCTTTATTGTCATCAAACAACTAGTTTATGCACTAAACTTGTCTTACAAAACTGGACCAGATTAGACTCGAAACAGGCAGTGAGCTACAGTTAATTGGACAAAAAAGACTGGGGGAGCCTATATCTGGCTACATTCAACACAAAATAACAGGCCTGGCCTGCTGTAATCACTACCTCTTAAACTGAAACATCACTGGCTTCTTCCGACTGGGAAGGGAAGCAAATAAACAGACTTCTGTGCAGGATTCATAAGACAAGTTTCTCATTTCCATCTTCCTCCACATCCAGCCAAACAATGTGCCATTATTGCACTGTTTACATGTCAGAAACACACAGCTGAGGCCATCTTGAGGGCAAAGACGAGGTGGTTTCTTTGGCAAAGCCAGACCCAAACATCAATTATGCTCCAAACCCTCTTTCCCGAGGCCAAGGATAATCTCGCTCAGCAGGGCTCAATTATAGGTTATTTCTAGCTAGACTCAGTCATCATCGTGCACGACATCGTGCCAAGTCTCCCAATGCAATAAAAGGAAAGAATGCCTAACTCAGAGTTAGTAATGATGTGTGTTAATCTACGCTACACTAAGAGAGGACTTCTGAAAGTTAGCACAGCAAAGATCAGAGGTGCAGTTCTCCAAACTGCTTCACAACAATCACATCTAAGCATGAAGAAATACCACTTAAAATTAATTTATGTTAACATGCTTTTTTTTCATCTGACATATTAAAAACACCACCACTGTCAAACAACTGATCTTCCAAGACTGGTTTGTTTTGGGGTTTTTTTTAGTTTTGTTTTAAAGACTAGTGAACATCCTCTCTGTGTAACAGGAAGCTTTCATGAACTACATGTATGAACTTCTCATAACCAGCAAAGCTATTCAACCTCAAGTACTCTGGAAATATCATTTCACAGCACAGGCCAATGTGTTCAGGTGCTTGCAGGAACCATTTAAGCAAATAGCAAGGTTTTAGATCATGCATGGATGCAGTTTCTCTGCATATTATCTGTCTAATTATTCCTTTTTTTTGCCATGTATGAAGGCAAATGTGCACATGGACACACCTAGCACTTTTGAAGAAGAGGATTTAGAATGGGTGCTTCAAATATAGGGCTGCTCGATTATGGAAAAAATGATCACGATTATTTCAGTCAATATTGAAATCATGATTATTTAAACGATTATTGTTTAGTAACAATGTGATGCATTTATTCAGCATTTCACTCTGTCAAAAAACACTTAATTTACGCAAAATTTTCAAATTGAAAATATATAGGCTAAAAACATGAGCCTGACTGCTGTTATGCAATGTATAGAACATTGAATAAATAAAGTAAATATAAGGCATAGAAAAACATAAATGTATACAAAATAAACTATGTATCCAGCTGTTTTGCAATTATTTGAAGAATAAAATAAATGTGCTTATTTATAGAAAAAACATCCCAGAATAAACTTTATTAAGCTTTAGTGCAATGCTTCAGCTGCCAGAGTGTAGGTTGTAGCAGAACCGCATGGAAGGGAATGTATTGCACATGTGCGTCTTTCTCAAACTGTGGAAAGAAAAATGGCAAATAAAATCGTTTCAACTCGATTATATCAGTTTGGAGATCATTTGACATTAAAATTGAAATCACGATCAAATTTCAATTAATTGCACAGCCTAATTAAATAGGAGTCACCAGGCATGGAAAGACGTGATTAAAGAAATCAAATAGCCTCGACACTTGTGCACTCTCATGCTTGTCCCAGATGTCAATCACAGAGAAAGTTGAGAAGAAATAGGAGAATTAACTCTTTCAAAACGAAAAAGAGACGCAAGTGGAGATGGGGAAATTAGTGATTATATAATGTGGAAGAAACTGATAAATGGTGCAGACTTAACGCATCAAAAAACCCAAACCATGCAACTGATGGGATTAACAGGGTTAGTGTTACATGAAAAGTTTAGAAAACCAGATTTGATTTTTGTTGTACATTATTCTGCAGCCACTTCTGAAATGCTGAGTTAACAGTTAATCCTTGCAGGGGGCGCCTTAGCGAGAGGCCACTATGGGGGCGTTTGCATGGCTTGGTTTTTCCATCCCCATACTCTCCAATGCCATTAATGTCTTACCAGATTAAGATAAACACACTAATTCACTGCAATTTTGCCCTAGATAATCACAGATAGATGTCTATCTGCAATCTAGGGGGATTCTTGTCTAGCTGGTGCATAACAGGAGAACAAACCCTACATCTGCACTGCCATCAAGGGCTTATCCTGGCAGGGATGAGGGGGGTGTCAGACAGTTGCAAAGACCAGTCGCCCTGTAGACCAGTGTTAATGCAACTCTGCAAAATGGTGTATAAATGTTTAATCTGAGAAGTGTCACATCAAGGAAAGTTCATAACAAGATCCATGGTTGAAAGTAACAGAAGTATTACATGTGTATTTTAATATAACTTTTATATGCACAACTAAATCCCCAACACCAGGAGCATCTCAGGAGTGCACACAAACCGGCTCTTTTCAGTCATCTCCCCCTCCTGCCACATATCAGACTGTCAGATTCCTCTCAGTCTGCATCCAAGTGACTTCTGAAGAAATGTTTTATCATCTGTATGAAGTGCAGTCTGAGGATGAAGCATGAAACCATCAGTGTAAATGCTGTAAGCAAAGCTGACAAGTTCGCCCCACTGCTATACCTGTGCAAAAGAGCCACCATACTCCACAGTTACAGTTCAGCCCCTCAAACACAACAAGTAACCTCAAACAGACCAAAAGTTCTCTACTATAACAGAGCACCATCAGTCTACAGCTCTGTCTGCAAATGAAAGGCAGCACCTTGAAAATCTCTGGGTTAAATCTGGGTGCGTGACTGTTTTGGCTGCTGCGGGTAAACATGCAGAAGTTTGTTAATAATTCTGCGCGATGGCGCTTCGTTTACTTCTTTAAGATTACAAGCAAAAAGAGAAGTGTCCACGCACAGAAAACTATGGTTCATTGTAGCCCAGAGTTAGAAGCTAGGCCTGCTGTTAACACCAGGATTATTGCTGAAACTGCTGGTGTTGAGCAAGAAGCTAGCTAGCCGCAGCAACTTGCTTTAGCAGATCAGCCAGTTGTAAACATCGAGTTAACAATCAACATTACAAACATTACACCAAATTAAGTGCCAGGCTAGCTAGCTGGCAGCGACAGAAGCTACTGACAACAGGAACGAGAGCGGTGTTTACCATGAATTTAGCAGGACAAGAAAGCGATGAACTCACACTAGCAGAAAAAACAAACTCCTTCTTTAGCATGCGACGGACAGCCGATTCTGGTACCACAGTTAGAGAGCTAGCGTTAATCTCAACGGCAAAGTTAACAACCAAACTTGGCGGAAGTCAACGTTTACAACATCAAATATCAGAAAACGTACGTCCTCATTTAGACGAGCGTTGATAATGGTGACGTTACTCACAACTTTTGCTTCTTCTCCCTGTGGCTGAGCTAGGTCGCTAGCTTGCAGACGGTCTTCTCATTTGCCGAACAAGCTTCAACGTCCTGGCCCTCCTCCATTGGAAGGATTTGCGTAGTGGTGTGATTTTTTTTTTTTTTTTTTTTTTTTTTTTTCGCAGTCTGTCTGCGTTGGAAGGGGTCCACTGTCAGAAAGACGACAACGTTTTGTCCCGCCTCCTTAATTATGATTGGCTGAAATGCTGTACGCCCACATATAATACATCTTCCTATTGGTTGAACAATTTGTCAATCTACAGTCTCTACAAAATAACGACCTGATGATTGGATGACAGCTGTTGGAGGCTGGCATTCACGTGTATGTACTTGTTATTTTCGCGGGGATACACCAACAAAGAAGATGCAGTGAGGGAAATTTTACAATTTTATTTCTGTATTTGTACTTTTATGTTTTTTTGTTTGGTGTTTTAGAATACCGGAGTTATCCGAGAGAATATTAGGGCAAAATGAAAAATAAATTGGGGAAGGAATTTTTCCCCCTCTTCTTCACCTAGACAATGAAGTCAAAATGTTGAAATAAAGTCAAAATGTCAACAATAAAGTAGAAATAAAGTGTTCAGAATGAAGTCAAAATGTTAAGAAAAAAATTTAAATGATAAAAAATAAAGTCAAAATGTCAAGATTTTGTCGAAATAAAGTGTTGAGAATAAAGTCACAATGTCGAGAAAAAAATCTCAAGAATAAAGTTTAAATAAAGTCAAAATGTAAACAATGAAGTTAAAATAAATTGTAGAAAATCAATTTAAAATGTCAAAAATTAAGTTGAAAAAAGTCAAAATATCAAGACTAAGTCAAAATAAAATGTTGAGAATAAAGTCACAATATAGAGAATAATTGTTGAATAATTAATTGAATAAATTGTTGATGAAAAAAGTCAATTTCAAAAATGAAGTTAAAATGTCTGCAATGAAGTTGAAATAAAGTGATAGAAAATGAAGTCAAAATGTCAACAATAAGGTTGAAATGTCAAAAATAAAGTCACAATGTCAAGACTTTGTAAAAAGTAAAGTGTTGAGAATAAAGTCACAATGTTGAGAATAACATAAAAATGCAGAGAACAAAGTTGAAATATCGAAAATAAAAGTCAAAATGTCTGCAATGAAGTCAAAATAAAGTGTGAAGAAAATCAATTAAAAGATATCAAGAATAAAGTTGAAATGTCAAAAACAAAAATATGTCAAGACTAGGTTGAAATAAAGTATTGAGAATAAAGTCACAATGTCGAGAATAATGTCAAAATGTTGAAAAAAAAGTCAAAATGTCAAAAATGAAGTTGAAATGTCAAGAATAGTCTAATAAAAAGTTGAAATAAAAGTGTTGAGAAATTAAAGTCAAAATGTAGAGAACTAAGTTAAAATGTCAAAAATAAAATCAAAATGT
>JALJCO010007959.1:100000-142113 GCA_023101725.1 Atherinomorus stipes | reverse complement strand
TTTAAAGATCAACACATGAATTCCAGACTTGGGAACCTGAAATAATCCTGAATGCGCACAATCCTGAATATCTGAGGAAAAGACAAGTCATGGTCACAATATCTAACATTCAAACTTGTTTTAATTTCTTCTGTTTTATTTCTGATCTCTCATGTGTTTAGTATAGATTAATTTCCCTTCCACTGCTTAACATTTTAGTTGTTCTGGGACGACAGTTCTGCTAAAAGACCCTGAAACATGTTATTGTTCAGTTTAATTTTACTGCAGCCGTTCGTTTTTACTTTTAACTGATTAACAAGCTGTGGAACGTTTGTATCAGAATTTTTTAAAATGAGAAACACTCTGATAGCAGTGAAGCAATGTTCTCTGTTTCCATGCATAGAGCAATTAAATGAGCATTTACTTAAGCAATCAAATCAATACAAATGCAAATGTTCAGAGCTAATTTTCTCCCATAGCATCAGATTAATTAGCTGCAATGCAGTTTAGACTGGGTCCAGCTAAACTGGAAACTACAGGGGTTTAACGTCCACATTCCAAAGAAATAAAGATAGCTTTAGCTTCACATGTGCATGAAATGTGTTTGTGTTACAAGACATAGGTGTAAAACGCAGCCAGTAATGCTTTAGGACGTATAAGAGCAACCTTTTATACTTCAGCATCTTCTTTCTGACAATCTGAAACTCATTTTTAATCAATTCTCAGCGTTTCAGTGATTCATGATTTTTTTTTTAAAGGAAAAATGTTCTCTGTGTCAGCCTGTATGAAAGCTCATCTAAGGATTTATCCATATATCATTGTTAATACTTTAGTATTACCATTTTCTGCAGCTTACATTCATTCCTGCCACTGAATATAGGCTTGGAGGGTAATTCCCATTCATTTGGATTCTTATAATGTCCTTACACTTAGATGGAATCAGAATATTAGGCTCCACACTCCAGTTCTATACATCCCAAACTGTTGCCCACAACTGAGTATAATCAGTTAACGACGTATAATTTCAAATAAAGTTAAAAAATACAAAACTATACAAAAAAAATACAAATGCATTCACATTTTTCCTTTAGCTGATACATGAAAATCATTTGCTACGACAAATTTAGAAGCAGCTGTCACACAAATCTACTCCAGATCTCTGCTGATGTAAAAAGCTGGTTTGTGTGAAGTGATTATGAGCCTTTTTAGAGTTTTAGAGACAGTAAATAGCTGCCGGAGCACTCTCAGACTGGAATATCACGAAGAAATTTTAAAGGGATAGCTAAGCTAATAAGCTAACTGGTCTATCCTGCTATGGGCGACGAATCTCACAAGAGATGATGAAAATTACTGAAATGCATGAAAAATAGAGGTGCAACGATTCTGTTTAACAATGATTCAATTCATATCACGATTCACGGCTTCTGATTTGATTCATGGATGATATTGGTTCATTTAAAAGGATACAATCCGATTTGATTCAGTGACTTGAAATTGAATCAGAAACGATGAATCGTGATATGAATTTAATTGTTGTTAAATCGAATTGTTACACCCAAAAAGGAAAACAACATTCAGCGTCCTTCACGTGTAAACGTAAAACCCAGCAGTTAGCAACAAACATGATTGACATGTTGCTCTGTGCACCCTGTAGGGGGCAGTGTTTGGTGGAAATTTACCGCCATTGACAATCGCGAACATGGCGTCGATAGAGGAGGTAGGAGGTGCGTCTACTTCAGAAAAGGCGGAAAAAAGATAAGCGTACGCGGCAGTGGCACGTCCGACCACTTAAAAGAGGTTAAAGTAATTTAAACTTTTGACATTTTCAAATGCTCGCTTCCTACTCTTCTTCTTCGATTTTCACAAATGGGTAAACTAAACTCTGACTCTATGCTGCCGCCACGATTTCCGGTGGTATTGCTCCGTTTCGTCTGGAGCACTCCGGATTCGTAAGCTGTCTCACAACGGACATACTGACGGAAGAAACAACATGTGGATACGGATTAAAGCGTCCGTATCCGTATTTACCGTATGGGGCTTGTGAACAATAGTGTGTATATTTCATAATTAAATAACATTTTAGTCTAACTTCAGCTCCTGTTGATGGTTGCATTGAGTACAACGTTGTGGTTGATGTTTGCTCCGTTTCGTCTGGAGCACTCCGGATTCGTAAGCTGTCTCACAACGGATATACTGACGGAAGAAACAACATGTGGATACGGATTAAAGCGTCCGTATCCGTATTTACCGTATGGGGCTTGTGAACAATAGCGTGTATATTTCATAATTAAATAACATTTTAGTCTAACTTCAGCTCCTGTTGATGGTTGCATTGAGTACAACGTTGTGGTTGATGTTTGCGCCTTGTGATGCTTCATGTGATCAGTAACTGTCATAAAATAAGTTCCCCAAGAGGGGATTTAATAACTGAAATAATACAAGGTTGATATTATTCTGTTGCTGTCACTGCAAGATGACCCAATCTGTTGAAAAAAATGCAGAAAGAAGGCCAAGGATACCGCTCCCTCAGTGTATTTCACCGTTATTGATTTACTGATATGAGAAGGGAGGAATAAACGTCCCCTGGCAGCCCACCTCAATGACACACGCATGATGCCAAAGGAAAGTGGTTTTCAGAGCGTCTGCACACTACAAAATGCAAGCCTTTTTCCATAACAGTGAACACGGACAGCAAGGGTTTATGGGGTTTAACGTGATAAATTGTGGTCAAATCGGCTGGTGGTTTCGGGAACATGTGGAATTTTGCAACCTCACTGTTGTTAAAAAAAACAACTGATAGTTTATATTGATTTCATAGCATTTCTAAGGTAGGAAGAGACTTTTGACACAAATTTGACCTACATTTACAATCATTCATCAGATAAATTGTTCATAATTATTGGAAGGTATATTCTTACTGTTCCCATGATCTTTAAATCGAATTTTCACTCCCATTTCAACAGCAATTAGTAATTTGGTGCATAAAAATGCACTCTTAGAAGTCAGAAATGAAGACAAACAACATTTGTTAACTTGCAAATTATATTTGAGATGCTTTTGGTACTGAACTTGGACTTTAAACTAGACTGGAACTGTCATTTTAAAAGTTTGACATAACAAAATTGAAGGTCAATGACAGATATTACATGATATAAACTGTGTTTTCATTGTTTACAAACATAACTTATGTTTTTTTTTTTAGTAAGAATGTGCCATTGGCATCTACCTTCCCTGGGTCCTCAGCTGCCATACTTCTGCAACTATTTTTCACTACGGTGTCTCTGAATGGACAAACAACTATGTGTTTGAAGTGAGAACACTGAGCTTTGTTTCATCAGAGCTGGAGTACCATTGGGGGTGAGTAGCATGAGTTAAAAGGACCATAGAAGAGGACAGAACACGTACCAATAGCTGTGTCTTATTTTATGGTCTGCGCACTTCGAAGTGTGGATTCGTCGGCTGCATACGTCAGAGCGGTGCATCAAGTATCCACTGCAAAAGCCTCTGAAAGAGCCTCCTAATCCACTCAAACCCACACTCTGTTTGGCCTGAAACAAAGGAAGCTCGTGATGTATCATGGTCTCACCTGTCCCAGAATTCATTGTGCACAAGATAGCAGGGAACAAGCTGCAAAGTGCAATATTTGAATATATCCATGGATTTTTAAGTGTCAAGTGAAGTGTTTACCGGCTAGAAACAATAGATTTTAAAATCTTAAATCCACTCTTGTCTCTTCCCCCCCAGACTTTCCCCTTGTTGTTCTCTCTATGTGGGGAAGCCTAAATAGAGAGATTTTGCCTCGGAAAATGCATTTGTTTGACCTTATTCAGGTGTTAATGATGGAATGTTAATGTTTAAGTAACAAATAAATGAAAAGGAATAAAATGCTCTACTCCATTTAGTTTTTACAACGTATCTGATGGAATAAGCGGAAAGAATGGCATGACTAGATAGCCGTGCAGTCTGCAGTTGATGGGCAATGGGACTGGAGCACTATGGGAAATTCTTGTCGCCTAGGCTGTCCCCTCGTTTCAGAAAACTGCTTCGGAGTGCACAGACTACGTAGGCTACAGAGTGTGCTACGTAGTCTGTGACTCTGAAGTCTGCAAACCTCCAAATGAGACACACCTACTGTGAGGCAGTCATCGCTGCACCTGAGGCCACTCCATCCAGACAAGAAGAATTTTGGCCCATGATGACCACCGTCCATTCATCCATACTTGGTATTTGAAGTCATTTTAATGCCCATCTTTACCACTAGATGTCAGTCATTCTTACACACTGTACCTTTAAATGCAGGAGCAGTTAAAACGAAGAGGCGCATATCTGCACACAAACCTTCTCAAATGGATAAAATAAAATAACAGTCAGTCGTTTTACTAATCCACACTTGTTACCTTTAAATCTTACTCTCAATAGCAGAGATAATGCAGAATGTGAGGTTGATGTCACGCCATGCTGAATTTAATAGAATTGGGTTTATTAACGCTTCATATTGTGAGCATCCTGTTGGCACCAAGGCTGCCTTTTCTATGCAGGGACTCTGTGTCCTAACTCTGGAGATCATGTTCTTATTCACATATGATAAGAACACGTTGCAAAATCATACATCAGTATATTCCTACTTACAGTAAAGTAAAGAATACATCTGCCTATCAGGCAACATTCAGAACCAACGTCTTTTTAGAAATGTTGCTGACTGAATGACACTCTGTTCGGTCTTCACTTCACTTTGTCCCTGAATAGTTTATACTCTTCCTGAGCCAAAGCTTTGAGTCCTTTGTTGCTAAATGAATACAGATATTTCAGCTTTAGCGCTTATTGATGCCTGTGCAGTAAGTGCACATAAACTAACTGAGGCTGTGTGATAACCTCGCAGGATGTAATGCATGAGGGTGAACCACTATGAGCCCTTAAGCAAGGTCGTTAACCACCACCAACTGCTCCCGGGGTGCTGTAATTGGCAGCCCACTACTCTGGGTTACACACAGCTGAATTTCCCAATTAATTAAGTAAAATTATTATTTCAGTACCTTGGATCTTGTACATATAGACCAGGGGTGGGCAACTCTGGTCCGCGAGGGCCGGCATCCTGCAGGTATTAGGAGTCTGTCTGTGGCATCACACCTCGTGACTTGTGCAGAGCTTCACATCAAGCTCTGCACAATTACCCACTGATTGGAGTCAGGTGTGTTGCAGTAGGGAAACTCCTGATATGGACTTGGACTTTTCCTAGTTTCACATGACATCAGGTGCACTCAAGAATAATTGGTTTCTCTGTCTCTGACTCTTGTGCTTTGCATTTATGAGTGTTTGACGCTTTGACAGTAAATTTTGACTCTGTTCACAAGTTTAGAGAGTTATTGGCTTACAGAAAGATAAAGACGAGACAGAAGTGAATGCACTCGTTCTGGCTTCAGGCTTCTGTGAGCTCAGTAGGCTGCAGAGTGCATGCATGTTATATACCGTATACTTGTTTTTCTCAAACTCTGAATCTTTAAAATGGCGAGAAAATGGAGAAGGTAAGTTTTTGTCCTCACAGTCAGCCAGAGTTATATAATACAACTATGTTTGCACATTATTAGAAATACCTGGGGGTATTCTATGAACGTAGTTAAAGAAAGCCAGGCTGAATCAGGAAAGCCTCGCTTGAATTAACTCCATCTTCCAATTAAGCTTCAAGCTGTTCCACTAACACATTTCAGCTGCATCTTATCAGGCCGTGTTTTGTTTTAATTTAACGTCATGTTCGCTGTTTGTGCAGTTGTATCTTTAGTCGCACTGACTGATTGACTTATAGATTTTTTGACACGATCACGATAAGTTGTTTCTTTTTTATATAAGACATGAGAGGCAGAAGTGCAAATTTCTACCAGGTGGAACTTCCTTTCAGGAATCTGTTTCAGCCTGTCAGACATTCTTTGAGACACAGCTAAGCTTGAATGTTAGCCTGCCCAGGATCAAGCTAGTTCTGCAGCATTAGTTACCATGGTTACTCAGCGGGCCTTCAGATTAGCCCCGTTGATGGAACAGAACTCTCTCTCATATAAACCAGACTAATCTAGATAGAAGACTTTCCCTTAATCCAGCCTTGTTGAACACTACCCCCTCCAATCTAATCAGCCAATCACATAGCAGCAGCTGAAAACACTTATTTATTTGTACGTAGGCTATGTGTTTTTGCCCTGTTTTAATTTTTATCCTATCTAATGTCACTTTATTTCACTTTATTCCAGGTTCGCTGCCGATACATCAAGTGACCAGCAGCCTGCACATCTGCACATCTAACAGGCAATACAGAGGAGTTTAACTGACAGCTAATGTTAGCCGTGTTAGCAAGCCAGTTAGCTCAACGAACCAGGAGGAGAGTTGCTATTTCTGTGTTTTGATGCAGTGTAAAATGTATATGTGGGTCCATCTGGTGTCGGTCGGCTTTGCCTAAATTTACTCTAGTTTTTTTTGGTCTTCAGTCACTCCTCTTCTGAGACGGATAACAATATCTCCGGGGCTCTGAAGCAGCTGTTTGACTTGCCGACTCCACCAGTTTTCCCAGTGCCAGTCTAGCTGTGCCCAACATACTATTGCCACATAGAGACTGTATTTGGCAACCCACAATGGCGGCCTGTGTTGGCTTGTCCCATTGGCAGAATTTTTTTGTTAGCAATTTTTTTTTGCTTGCAAAAAAAAAAATTGCCAATGGAACAAGCAAAATTTTCTTGATAAGACTTCCTTGAAATAAGATGCATTGCCTTAAAACAGGATCCTATATCTTCCTGAAATGTTTCCCTTTAAGTAATTTTCTTCTTACTTTGAGTGTGATGAGATATTTTGACTAGAAATGAGAAAAATATACTTTCTAAGATGTGAGTTTTTGCAGTGTAGGGGGCTTTCTGCATTTTGCGTGAGCAATAACTGGATTTGAAAAGAGCTGTCTGGATTCTTACTTCACTTCTGAATTTCATGACAACCTTAAATGATCCAGAACATGTGCAGAATGGACTAAAGAGAGACATAAATCACACGTTACACTGCAAATGTAGAGCAGCAACTGATCCACCTGGAGTCGACACAGCTCAGGAGACAACGTACTGTAAAACTGTTACTGCACAGGCTGTGTGTTTGAAATCCAACACAGTGAGGCGGCCTGACAATTTCTGCATGACTGCATGCATACCTTGAAACACATACAGTGAATACCCACAGTGTTGCAAAAAGAAAAGAGAAGTGGATCCATAAATAGAAAGCAGGAGACAAACTGTTTGCGTCATCCCTGTGATTATGACTACGTGAGATGCAGCCTGCAGCTGCCATTCCAGTCAGTTTGAATTTTTATTTCTCGTCCCTTATGCTTTGATAGATGAAATGACGTCACCACAATCCAACTCGGTGCATTCATGATCCATGGAATAAACATGTACTTCATATGAGCCCCCTCTGTGGGAGTTACTGCTCAGATCTGCTGCAAAAACTGTGGAGAAAATAGGAGATCTGCCACAGGTTTTTTTGTTTTTTTTAATTGTTTAATGGCTTATTTTTAGATAAACTGCTGAATATTTGAGGGAAAGTAAACTTAAGAATTTAATTAAATATATTTCACATTTTATTTGTTTTTTATGCTGGACATGAGCAGCAAGTTGCATAGTGAGAGTGAGACCAGATGGTGAGCCAGGTTTCATTTCATGCAATGTCGTGTAAACTGAGGAAGCTATAATATTAAGTTTCATAAACCCATATCATGTTTCCCATAATACTGCTGATACGAGGAAAGTAGATGTTCATCAAAACCTTTTAGCATGCACTTACAGCAGATACAAATGTGAGAACAAGCCTAAGCTTGAGCAGAGGTCTGTGCAGTCGCAGCTAATTTAGACATCTTGGCTGTGGAGCATCATCCATCGTTATCATAAGTAGCCATATTTCTTTTAACAGGACATTTATGTGACATTAAAAAAACCAAAACAGTTGAACAGCTGTCTGGCACAGTAATCGTTTTTCTTTTTACTATATTTTTAAGTATTCTTTATTAGAGGTGGGTGTGTACCTTTACAGTCCAACACACAGTAATGCAGTGATGTGGATGTACTACAAGGCCAACACCTGGTTCAAATCCTGCAGCAAGAGCAGCATAATCTGGCTATCTTGATACAAATACAATGGGATTGTTTAGACAAGGGGTGTCCAAGTCCGGTCCTTGAGAGCTGCACGATTTGGTTGCGTCCCTTCTCCAACACACCTGAACAAATGAGTGCCTCGTTAGCAGGCCTCTGCAGAGCTTAATGACATGCGCATGAGGGAATTAGCCATTTGATTCAGGTGTGTTGGGGAGGATGTGCTCTAAAAATTGCAGGGCAGTAACTCTCATGACCCTGGTTTAGACTCGAAGCAATAAGGGAATATAAACCGGAGAATGAAAGTAGTTGAACCTGTTGAAAAGGTTTAACTCCTGGTTTTATATTAACAAGCTGGAAATTTTTTTTGGCACATTCATCTTGTCAAATGATAACACAACAAATCAAAAATGCTCTTATCAAAGGTAGGTGGCGTGAGATTTTTCCCTAAATATCCCCCCTCACCTCACTTGCTGCTTTACAGAAACTTTACATCACTTAATCATATAATAAAGTATATAAGGTTTTATTTATTTATTTACACAAAATAGTCTAAAGACATGGATGTCAGGTCAGTTGGGTTCTGAATTATTTCTAGGAATGTGAGTGGGTTTTTGTGTCTCTGTGTTGCCCCTGTGATAGACTGGCGATCTGTCTGGGGTCTACCCTGCCTCTCCCATAATAACTGGGATAGACTCCGGCTCACCCATGACCCTTGAACTGCAATAAGCGGGTGTATAAAATGGAACATAATATAAATACACATAAAAAATATTATGTGAATGAGAAATAGCTTTAATCATGTTCTACTGACTTATTCTGGAAATCACTAGTCCTGTTAAGATGATAGCCAGAGGACTTTAAGGTGAGGAAACTGGTGTCACTGCAGTAAAAAGAAAGTACCACACAGTTGTTCTATTTGTACAAAATATATCTGGGGAGTGATTTTTTTCCCCCCAGAAATAATAAATAAATAGATAAATAATATAAAATACAGAAAAATAGATTTTCCCCATTTTGCCTTAAATTCAAAAAATGAAAAATACTTTAATCTTTTAATTATTAGTTATTAAATTAAATCAAAACTGTACAAATAATTAAATCATAGATATATATATCAGAGTTATTTATACATTTTAAATATAACTAAATAATAAATCAAAATATTTTCTCATTTTTGGTCGTTAAGAATATTTGATTGTTTTCCAAACTTTCTAAATCATATGACTGATAGTTTGTGGCTGATTAGAAAGTAATAAAAGTAATGCCAAGTATCGGTTGGACACGAGTCTAATTTACTCTAATCACCCCCCCCCCCATGCGTAAAACTTGCTGCGTAAATGCCTTTGTCCACCATCATGATGTGTATTTATGTTTTAAGACTTCCTTTTCCTTTATTTCCTCATCATCGTCATTCTCAACACTTCGCTCACCGTTTGGTTTTGTCCGACTGCACGTGAACGCTGCGCGGCTCCCATCCTACGTGAATGCAGCATAAACTGTTGAGGTGATCCATGGCAACAGAGGAGCAGCGACCAGCAGCAGAACCTGTCCTGCACGCTCGCGCACGGCTTGTCTCGCACACATCACCCCAGAATCCACTCAGTTTCCGTCACAGCAGCCGGAATGCACCGGGGAGGAATCACTCTTAACGGCTCCCGTTGATGAATTTCGGTATCAAGGTGACCGACCGGGAGTCAGCCAGCCAGCTGCCTGATTACAGCTCCACTTCAGCGCCAGGTGACGGCAGACGCTGCCAGCACTACGGACCACCGTAAACGGACACATTTTAACAGAGAACATGGTAGAATTGAGTATTTCTGGGGCTTAAATTTAAAAAAGAGACAAAGAAAAAAAAAACATTTGGTGTATTATTAACCCGAGCAAAATGAAACCATTTTGCGGTCCTTTGACTAAAAAGGCTTCCTATTTCTGATTAACTCTCGCTGTGTGTCGGTAAACCCCCCCACACCGTCCCAGTCCTCTCCGCACCGCCGCTGGTCGCCTCCTCAGCACCGTCCGGTCCTCCGTTCCTACCCTCCTCTCTCCGAAGCATCCGAGGCATCATCGTGAAGATGGCGACTGGGTCGGGTTGGCAGCAGTATTACTGCCCTGCCGGTCAGGGGAAATTTACTTCATCCTCGGCATCCAGCGCGCCCTTCCAGTCCGGCATCGCCATGGAATATACCCAGGACCTGCACCTGAAGATGAGCAAGAAAATCGCACAGCTAACAAAGGTAAGGAGTGTTTTCACGAGGCCTTCTCTACTCTCTGAGCAGCATTTCAACCCTTGAGTTAGACCCTGGACTCTCCCCTTCTTGGGCAAAAGCTGCGCACCAGACTCCATTTGTAATTTCTATAATTTGACACTTAGCCTCCTTTTATTGGATATGTTGCAGAGGTGTAACAAAACTGTACAATCCACCTGAACTTTTAGGATTATCTGAAATATTCGGGGTCTCTTTGATCAGAAATATCTCTATCTCTGATGAAATAATGAGCTCTTAAACTTGTGAAACAGAGAATATTGCGTTGTGATAGAACTTTGCTGCAGGTTGAATAACAGGTGCATTTATTATTCATCACTGATATCTCGCTGTTTGAATTGTTTGTCGAAAACCAGAGTTGCAGCCTCTTTTTTTCCCCCATTCAAGGTTGTGACTTCTAATGCAGTCCAGACAAACTTTGATGCTTACTGCTTGAACTGCTTGATGATGAAATAAATTGGAGCATTTATGAGTACCATGCTAATATCTTTGCTTTTGCAACTGTAGAGCTCCTTTTATTCCCCATTTTTTTCTTTTATTGTCTTTTGATTTTCCTGTTAAACTCGAGTGTGTCCATTAAAGTAGAATTTGCATATCATATAATGCACATTTACTTTGCACAGCATGTTTGGTTCCTTTAGTGCACACTGCTGTATTAGATTGAGGAGCTCTTTGACAGAGATTTCCTTTCTTCAGCTGCATGGGATTGTCTCTGACACCTTTTGCACCTGTGTGAGCTTTCAGGGGCATTTCCAAATGATTTTTGCCCTGAGGATGAGTGCTTTTATCTCTGTCCTGCCAAAATGACGGGGTTCTGACATCTGACAACTCCTTCACAACAGCCACTGAAGGTTCAAGTATGTTTGGGGTCTTGCTATGTCATTACCATCAAGCTGGTGGTGTAGCCCCAAACACTTTTGTAGTTTTTTCTTCTTTAAGATCTATGCTAATGAAAAGTTAGATGCCTGAAGTCTGCATTATACTGGAAGGATTCACTACTGACTCCAGCCATAAAATCTGTGCTCTCAGTATTTCTCTTTGTGCTGAGAAAGTGGAGGCTGAAGAAAAACATAATTCAGCAGCCATGGGCAAGGTGTGTGCCAAATCTTAGTGCAGTGAACTTGCACACAGAATTTTCTGAATGTTTTTATTTCTTTATATGCAAAAGGCTGTTTTATCCCTTAAAACTCTGAGCATTTTTTAATATAAAAATGCATATCGAAGCTCAGCCCTTTTAATCACAGACATGCAGGTATTAGTTCTTCAAGACAGCCTCAGTTGTAAGATTATGAGGAAAAAAATGAATGTATGAATAGATATAGCACCATAAAGCCCAATCAAAACAACAAAGCAGAATTTAATACTAACTGTAATGTGTAGAAATAAGACGCAGATCAACAGTGACCAAGCCTTTCTCATCTGCACATTATTCTCTTACGTCTTGGCATTGAAACACACAACAAACATGTTTAATTTTTTTTTGCTGTGTACAGTTATTTATGCTACTATTTACAGACTATCCTCAAACCAACCCCAGCTCAGCTTGTTTTTTGGTGCCAATATGCATCAAAAACATCCTCTAGGCTTTATTCCAGCCCTAGAGGACAATTTTTGCCTTTTTAAGACAGACATTCTGTAGCTTTCTTGTGTATTGTTGCTCTCCTGAGGACATTCCCATCAATTTAGACTATATGGTTGGTGGAAAGTTTGACAAAAAGTGGCCTCATCAAGATTTCCAGGATTCTCTGCAACATAGCAGTGATTTAAAAAAAAAAAGTTGAGAAAAATGTGATAAATAGTGGCATTATCATGGCTCGCTCATTGTGGATTTACCACATAGTCTCTGAATAGACACTAGTTTGGCTGGATTATAAACCTTCTGGATGTGATATAAATATCTGGAAAACGTCCATCGATCACTTGAAAGGTAAACTTTCCATCTCAGTTTACCCCACAGACTCCCAACTAGGGATTGACCGATACAGATTTTTTAGGGCAGGGGTCCTGCAGTTTTTAGAACATGTCCTCCCCCAACACACCTGAATCAAATGACTAATTCCCTCATGCACGTGTCATTCAGCTCTGCAGAGGTCTGCTAACGAGACACTCATTTGATTCAGGGGTGTTGGAGATGGGACGCAACCAAAATGTGCAGGATGATGGCTCTCCAGGACTGGAGACCCCTGGTTTAGGGTCAATAACGATATTTTCTCATCAACCGAAGGCTGATATATGGGACCGATATTGCATTTGACTCCCAAATTAATATAATTAGATATACAATCAAAAGTTCTTTTGCAACTCTTTTAATATGAAAAAAGAAAATAGCACCTCAAATAAATATGTAAAAAAGAGTGCACTTGTTAACATATATTACTTATAGATATTGAATTAATTTAAATATTAGATTAAATTTAATTAAATATTACTTTGCCTTGGCAGACCCAGGTTTGAGTCCCCGACATGGCACTCAGGTGAAGCAGTTCACTGCTCTCAAGTTCAACCTGAGATGGGTTAATGCAAAAAATGAATTTTCTAATTGGCACTTGAACTGGGATTGATAAAATATATTATTATTATTATTAACAATAAGTAGAAAAATTAAACTTATGTATGTTTATTTTATTCTCAGTCCTCAGTTTCAACAAGATGACAGTTGATAACAGTGTCAAAATGTAATACACAATAACAGATGTGTTTTATATCACTCAAAACAAAAAATAAAGAACACACAAATGCCTTTAGCCACACACACGCGCACACACAACACTCCTAAGCTGTAATTGTGCCCCCACTCAACAGTTAGTTCTAGTAAAAAATAAAACAAAAGACAAACATTTAAAAAACATTTTAAAAAAGGGAGACAAACGTGTGTGTGTGTGTGTGTGTGTGTATATGTGTGTGTTTATATATATATATATATATATATATATATATATATATATATAATCTCAAAATTACTCATGTTATCCTGCCTTCCAATTAAAGAAGGAAAAAGAATCAGCTTTCGGTAAGATAAGATGAAATTGACAAAAGTAATAAGAATTCTATAAAATTCCTGACATTGATTTTCAATTGTTTGAAATGAATATTAAAAATAAAACAAGCAAACAAGCATGATGAGGATCCGAAGCTAAAGCTTGTTGAGCAACACTTTGAGACAATCACTGCAGTCAGGTGTTTTCTGTAATGCTCAAAAAGACGTCTACACCTGTTGACAGGTACAGTATGTTGGTCGACCGTGTATGGGAAAGGTGCTCTGATGTGTCCGGAACAGTTTTCTTTGTTTGATTATTTTAATTATTGATTCCAACCACAATTCAAAAGCAATATCTTATTTCATTAAATTCTAATTTTGTGAATTATTTAGTTTCTTTAGTTTCTTACTGTTGTGAATTGAGCCTTTTTTAAATTGGTGGGTATGAATAATTTTGAGGACGATTGTGTGTATATATGTGTGTGTGTGTGCATGTCTGTAAATTATGCCGAGTGGGGGTATGTGCCAACACACCCAACGAATCAACCGATACCAGCAAAAAACAGGAATATCGATATTGTGAGCTCCCACAAGTTTTAATTTCTGTCAGATTTGCAGCCTCTGATGTTTAAATTCATGTTCGTGGACATAATTTGCTCTGAAAAAATGACCATCAGTGTTTAGGAGGGTTTTATGTGATTATGCTTGTGATTTATTTGGCTAAGTCCATTTTTTGGAGGCATTATTGTGGCTTTGGAATAATTGGATGATGTGATATGTATCACTGATACTGCAACATGGTGGAAATGAGTTTAATAAAACTTTTGCAAATGCCTTGATGAGGCAGCAGAGTACCGCGCCTGTATTTTCTGTGCTCAGGCTCGTGTGCTGCATCTATTCACACTAAATAATTGATGTGACTATTTAAGACTGAGATTCAGTATTTTCTGACAAGAGCGTCCCAAATGAAACAACAGTGGAAGATATTTTTCTGTCTGAGTCACATGATTCCCACAGGCGACACATCTGAGCCTCTCATCTCCGGTGCCTTGTTGTACGAGGCCACAACAAAGCTGGGGAATATGGCTGATGGCGTTTCGGGCCATCTGCTCACACTGACCGCTAATCTCTGCAGAGTCAGAGATGTGTTCAGGAATAAATATCAACCTTGAAACTTCTCTGAGCACCTCTCCCGAAACGACCCAGCCTCAATGATTTTCAGCTTCCAGCATTCGAGGGCGAATCGAGACTGATTGGAGTGTCTGAATTTTTAATCTTGAATTGAAACCAGCGTGCATTAATCCTCAGGGCCTCGTCGTGCTTTAGCCTCCCAGTTTGCATTTTGCGATTTATAAAAATCAGTCCCCCCCAGAAATCATGTTTTAGTCCTTTTTTTGTTATTGTTGTGGATTTCCCCCTTTTTTTTTATTATTTGTGATCTGATCATCAAGCGGGGGAAAGACCTGCAGCCTTCTAGTTACAGTGTGCATCCGTGCAGATGTGTCATCCAGTCTGTGAAACTCCGGCTCTATAGGCATTTGCAGGGATTTCATGCATAGTCATTGAGTCAGTCATTGATTGCAGCTCTCCTGCGGTGCAGAATTTCATGATTTGTGATGGAGGATATGTTTACTGCCACTGTTATTTAAGAGTTCTCGCAGTAATGTTTAATCCCAACAAAGCTGCTTTGCAGCTTTTTGTCTAGTTCAGCCTCTGTAAGGATCATTTTTCTTTCTTTTTTCCCCCTTTCAGAAAGCTGTATTTCATAAGTTTTACTCTTTGATTGGTTAGCTTTCATTGTTATGCCTCATAAAGAAGGCAAGGATGTTAATGCCATGGCAACATAAATGATTTGATAAGTAATAAAAGTCAATTTTTTTATGTTTGTCCACAGTGGCTGACGTTCAGAGTGTTGTTTTCTGTCAGAGGAACGAGTTATAAAAATCTGTTGTGTAGCCTAATGCCTCCCTCACATCAGAGGACTTTTTGAAGACCACCATCTCACACGAGCTCACATCTAAAGACAGTTTTTAGTCTTAGTCTGAGATTTTACGAAGACTAGGAACCTTGCAGGGTCACTATTTACCAGACTACAACTAGATGGAGCTGGGTGATATGGCCAAAAATCAATATCACGATATATTGAGCAGTTCACCACGGTAACGATGAATGGACGATAACTTGTTACTAGATGGAGTCATGTGACTACAGACGGTACATGGAGCTCAGCAACATGAGCACAGCCGACCTATAAAACAGACACAAACTACTTTTATTTTCCTTTTATTAAAACACAGATATTCTGCCTTAACTTGAACTAGATGTGACTTCTTGTTTGGCAGATGGATAACAGGTTCCTCAGTAAACACCCAGTAGATAAACCTTTATTAGAAGTACTGTGGAACTGAAATACAAACATACAAATGTACATATTAACGAATTATTAAATTAAATGAGTCCGATTCTTATTTACATATAAGCAAATATTACTTTGTGTCCACGAAAAACAGTGCTGAGTTTCCCATTAGTTTGCACACACGACTATCAATTAGCATGAATGCTAACTTAGTCTATGGGTTTTTCAATGTTAATGCAATCAGCATCACCACCGTTGTCAAAACGTCTAACACAAACAACATTTATCACTTTACACTGACATCAAATAAACGTCACTGATCACTTACAGATGTGTTGTACAGAAAACGGGCAAAAGATGGAAAACACGAAGCTCCAGTGCAGGAATGTCACGTTACACAAAACTACGGCAAGTTTGAGAGGACAAAAAGTCCCGTGTGGCAATTCCACTGTTCAGCTCATTGTGTGCAGAACAACGGCATCATTCGTGCAGCTGGGATGAGGAAGTGACAGAAGTTTTGTCGTTTCTAACTCCAGTTTTGCAGCTTGAACACAGGTTTTGTAACTTGTCTCCATACTGGAAACTGTGCAGACACATATCAAAGTATGGATTCATTCTGCAAGTCAGAAAATGTACATAGATTTTACAAGTACAAACATTTGTTACACATTTTACAGATTTGTATAAGAACGAGTTAGATTTCTCTAATTCCTAAAAACCATGGAGAGAGGAGGGTGGAGGTCTACAGCCAAACCTTCCTCCTTGTGGGAAAGAATGGCTGTGATCGTGACTACCACAGCTCCCTGAACGGGAGCTGGAAACTTTAAGGTTTCTTTCTGGATAAAAAGGCCTGAATGATTTTGGAGGAAAAGAAAATCCAATTGTGATTTAATCTTTTAAATTTCAGCTGAAATTATTTCTAGAGGATTACCACATGAGATGGCATCTAAATATGAACTGCAGGGGGGAGACCTGGATCAGGTGCGCTGTTTAGCCTGAAAATAAATCCTGCTCCTTTAGGGTTTGCTAATTGCATAGTTTTAATTAGCAATTTCAATTTTGAATCAATCATTAAGCCCTACTGGAGATGGAAAACAAGTCTTTACCATTAGCCAGTTCCACTAAGTGTTCTTCATCATTTCATTAATTCATAAACTGACTTACCTTAAGGGAGCTTTGATATGTGCTCGCCTTGGCCAGATCTCCCCAGGATTGGTTTACAATTACGGGACAAATATCTGTATTTGTTTTGTATTTTCAGAATTGCAGATTTGATTTGTTGCTCTACTTTTTGTTACACTTATAAATATGGAGATATAGGATACGAGACCTGTGTCCCTTTGACTGTAAGGAAAGACCGATGCATCAGCCGATATTTTAGACTGATATCTGATTTTCTTTTTTAATCAATTTTTTTGCTGGTACGTACGTCAGTAGTGTTGGCCGATACCCCCATTTGGCATGATTTACAGACTTTCATATATATATATATATATATATATATATATATATATATATATATATATATATATATATATATATATACTGTATATAACAAGTTTAATGTTTCTATTTTTCTATTTTGTTTTCTATTTTCTATTGTTTACAAGTGCACTTTCTTTTTTATATATTTATTTGAAGTGTTTTGTTCTTTTTTACATTAAGAGTTGTAAAATTACTTTTCATTGTATTCTTTATTATATTAAATAGGAAGTCAAATGCAAAATATCAGCAAGTTGTATCGGCCATCGGCTGCGGTTGATGAAATATTTGTATCGACCATAAAAAAAAAAAAATCTGTATTGGTTAATTCCTAGTCCATACTCTGCCTTACACTTATATGAAACTATGACCCAATGTTATATTCAAGAATAAAAAGTATGGGTTAGTATGGATTAAAAAAAGAAAAACTTTCTCTTTAACAGAGGAGTTTTTTTTTTCTTTCTTATTACACTACTGCAGAAATAACGGCGCATATTAAAAATACAGAAGTTAGAATTAAAGCTTAATTCCTGCGTATATGCAGAGATGTGAGTCCACCTCACGGTTTCTTCTTCTTCACATCATACAGACCAAAAATGTAGTCTAGACAGGCGATAAGAGGCTTTGCTGCTGTCTCTTGATTATATTTAAATGATATTATGACTCAAACATTATCACATTTTTCATTCCCGAAGTATTGCCTCTTATCAGGACCAAAAATGAATAAGAGCACATTTTCCCCATTATGTAATATCCCCACTATCCCCAGTTTCACGCTGCGGCTGACAATATGTTCAGTACTGCTGGAAATAAATAATCCTGGTCAGAGAAACAATAACGGGCTGCCAGTGAAATGAAAACCGATGGGAAGGGATTGTTTTTGCTTTTCTCTTTCATTCAGTGACAGCGCAGCTGAAACCCAAAATACGGTGTCATCACTTGGCAGCATGTGTGTGTGTTGATGCCATAATCAAGGGGTGCCGGTGCAGCGATCCATGTTGCACGAGTGGGCAGGGTTAGAGAGCAGATGGTCGGATCAACACGACTCCAGACTTGCCATGCTGCTGATGGGGATTTTTAATGTCACAGTGTTTTCTCATATTATGTTCTTAAAATCCATCTTACGCCTTCGGTTGTATGGTTGGAAAATACAGCAACTCCTGCAGCTGTTGGTAGTTGTAGTACTCCCTATTTCCAGACCTGCTTTTCCTTTTTTATGTCACATGTCAGCAACTAAATGGATCAAATTTACATTTCTGTAAAACAATGGTGAGTTTTCTGGCAAAGTTTCAGAGATCTGCCCTTTTGTTGTTGGTGCTGTGATGCAGCATTAATGTTAAACACACATGGCAAATGCTCCGATGACCTGCACAAAGATTTATTTGAGATGTTTTCTTCTTTTTTGTTGTAAAACTACTTTTCATTACATCCTTTTATTATATTTATTTTTGGAGCCAAATGCAGTATCTGCCCCAAATATTGGCTCTTTGTATTGGATATTGGCTGAAGCTGATGAAAATCAAGGTATCAATCCTAAAAAATCTGTATCCGTCAATTTCTAACGGCCACGCATGTGCATCAAGGACAACAAGGCGGCAGAACGTACAGTGGCAATTTTGAGAGGAAAAACAAAGCTTAAAAACGATAAATGATTAGTTAATCATGAAATAAGTCGCTGACTATTTTGATAGTCAACATAATCACAATTAATCAACTAATCATAACAGCCCTACTCAGATGCCAAGACGAGTCTTCTTCCCACACTTCCAGTAACAAATTGGTGAACTGGTGCCTGTAAATTCTCCCCATTAGTGAGTGTGAGCAGTTTGTCTGCGTCGGCCCAGTGATGGACTGGCCAGCCTGTTGGATCCAGAACAGTCTGGAACATCACCTCAAACCCACCTGTTGACTTTTCTGTGGCTCTATAAAGGTAGACAGAGAGCAAACATTACTACTGAACTTGTTAGCTAAGCTAACAGAGGTGGTAGAAAGTTCATGTTCAGGAAGAGACGACCTGGAGATGCAGTTTGCAGATCTAAACCAGCTAAGGATGAACTGTCCCCGTGCCATGCTAGTTTTCATTGGTTAATGATGCTTTCTGTAACACTCTCAGCCACATTAGGAACCCATCTCTCCTCTGCATTTGATTAAAAACATCTTCCCTGCAGACAACAGTCGAGCTTCTTGCACATTAACGTTCTGCATTTCCTGCTTCATCATCCGCACCTAACTTCTAGTTTTTGTACCAACACCATCAGATGAGGGCAAAGTTAAAATGAGTAGAGGTGAAAAGTGCCAATTGGCCTTTTAGTGACACTTTTTAAAAAAAAAAATTTGGAGGAATATCACCTGGTAACGACGAGTAGCATTGATCAAAGCCCCCTCCTGTGATTAGTTTGTCCCTCCTGGGCTGCTGTATGTACGCTGGTTCATGTGTCTGCAGTGAAACCTGCAGTATCTTTAGAAATAAAGTGAAACGGGAGCCAAGGAGGCGGAGTGGTCATCCAGCAGTTTACTGCCCAGCCTTCCCTAGAACACATGGCTGATTGGAGACGCACACACTGGAACTTTACCATTTCTCTCGACGTTGGGAGATTTTGTTCCTTATTGCTTGTTTCTTAAATAGGTCTGAACCCTTTACATTAACAAAAGGCGCTTTCGGACTGTAGGAACCTTTTGGAGTTCCTAGAACCTTTTCGGGAACCAGGGCGTTTTTTTGGGCATACGGACATATAGGAACTAGGGACCTCGGCCCTCAGTCCCTATAACCTTTTTAGCTCCCACTCAGAGGCAGGGTCTTTTCAGGGTTCCATATGAACTGAAATATGTAGATGTTTGGTGATTGGTAGAACTGGCAAGCCCCGCCCCATTCACCCCGCCATATTAAAGTCCCACAGCTGCTTACTTGTTTAACTGTTTACCAAGATCATAATCACAACAAGAACTATTACAAAAGGAGTTTACCAATTCATTATTTAATCGGTCACAATGGTACAGTACACGTCCCGAATCCAGAACTGTTCTGAAATGTCCACAAGTAATTATTTTCATACTAATTAATGACCCAAATACAGCTGCAAAGTGTGGCAGTAGAATCTGCAGCTGCTGCCCGGACACTTAAGTGGACGGACCGTCCACTTAAGTGTCCGGCCGTACTTCAACGAAAGGTAAACAAGACGTTAGCAGGGCAGCTTTCCAACGGGGGACTGTTCCGTTACGTGATACAAATGACCGTGATGATGGAAAGCTGGTAAACTAGATTTTTTAATAGTTTTAAAAGAGATGAGAAACCTCAGTTTGTATCAGATCTGCTAGGGCACAAATTTGTCTCAGTCACGGACGATTGCGTCAAACATGGTCCCTATCAAGGTCCTCCCTCATGTGCAAACGCAAACTGATGGGGAAGGTAGTTCTTATCACTAAACTCCAGACGGGGAGTTCTAGGAACTGCATTCCTAGAACCTCTCTGTCCGAATGCACCTAAACAACACATGTTGCACGTCGGCAGTTTCACGTGATGTCACAGTAACACTGAAAAGCCTGCCATTAGAAATGCATCTATCAGAACATAAAAAACAACACTTTCTTCTATTATTCTGGCTGAAAATCCTCTTAATTTATCAGAGTTCTCAAACACAAGAGGAAAACAAGTTTTGGACATTTTAGCCTGAGCATTTGAATGATTTTCCTCATATTTCAGGGTGTGAGTAGTGTGAAAAGTGAGGTTAGAGAAAGAGAGAGACAACAAAACAAACTGAGTGACACGTCATTATGAGCTGTTATTTATCACAGAAAACAGGAAGTGCTAGGTGCCACTGTTTTGGTTTGGAGAGTAGTTTCTGGAGGTGACAGGTGTGAAGATATCGGCCACGCTTTTCAGCTCTGCAGACTCTGAATATAATTTTATGGGAATGAAAACACAGGGGAGCGTGGTGTGTGTGTGTGTGTGTGTGTGTGTGTGTGTTCATCTTGCTGCCGCTGCTGTGAGGAGTGCAGCTTATTAACCTCTGCAGGATGTTTCTTCACTGATTGTCACAATTCTCTGTCAGATTTCATTAAGATACACCCACACAATCAGACACACACACACACGCCGACACACACCCGTACAGAGAGACGAGGAGAAAGATGGAGAGTGAGACGGAAACACGTTGGCCTCGAGCACCATCCACACAAAGCATTGCCAACGTGCCTGTTGACACACACAAACACACTTGGACTCTCACACACCGGCTCAAGGAGGTGTGTATTAGAGGTGTGTATCGGAGGTGTGTATTGGCATAATTTGGTGAGTCACTCTGAATATTGACCTTGAAGGCTTCTCCACGTTGCTGTAGTAAGTCTTGTTGCACCAGTGTGGCGATGAATCGCTGGTTCTCCTACGATGGTGGCCGTCTTCCACCTGAAGGATGGTCCGTAAACACACCCCATGTGTTTATTGTTGCTGCTTATGAGTCGTCTGACCCAAACACTCGCTCCAGCACGGCATGGTGGGACTGAACCCAGCAGACTGGAAAAGCTGCAATGAAACCCGCCTCACTGATTCACTGAGTGACTAATGGTAATATGAGTTCTTGAATTTGTTAAGCTTGAAATGATGCTTATTTTATTAGAAAAGAAAATGTACAGTAGTGTGCGAAAGTCTGGAGGCCTATTTTCATTGCTTTGCCCCCAAGCAGCTGGTTTTCAGATATTGTTGTTTGGCTGTTTTTCATTTGTTCATTTTCAGCCCCATCCTTCTATCTGACCATTTTCAGGAAAATGTTCTGTTTGTTTGTTAAACCATAAAACAATTCATGCAGGAAAAGCCTCCTAACTGAGGGGATGAAGTTGTTGTTTTCTGCACATTTCAATCTAAAACCATCCACTGCAACAACACTTAATCTGTTCTCATTTTTTTTTTATTTCATAAATGAAAAATATAAAAGATGGACAGAAAATTGTATGATGGCAGCAACAAAGTAATTCCCAAAGAGCTGAGAACTTTGCATATCTTAGCAGGATGTGTAACATGTGGAAACGGGACTAAATCCAGCAGAGACCTGAAGCAGGGCCCCAAAATGCATCTGGACCTTCAGCTGCTGGCCAAAGCTTCATCAGAAATGGTCTCAATGGCAGTTAGGAAGCTGTTCGTGTATGGTAATGGCAACGGGGAGAAAAAGTTGAGGTATGCTACATGAACTGGGAGAAGACCAGTGGCAACAGTTGGCTAGTCACGATTTTAATGGTGAATATGTGATATAGTATTAGAAATGGAAAAGAAGCCTAATTTAACTCAGTTGAAAATTTAATTAGGTTCAGCTTTTTCTTCATTTAAAGAATTAACAGTGGAAATTTAAACCACTTGGTCAGCTGCTTGTGTAAAATATTACACTTTTGCACAAAATCCCTATTTTGTTGTGTATTTTCACCAGCTGACAGCCTTATTGGCAGAATAATGAAATCCTTGTTTCTTGGGCCGCGCTGTTATATAAAACTCATATCGAGCTCCATTGGTTGTTAGAAAATGGAAGCATCAGAAAGACACAGAAGGGCAACAAAGCTGATCTAATCATCAGATTCTTCACCTAAAAGAAGCCCTCGGGAGTTTTAAAGCCGTCTGCCTCTCTCACTCCTGTTAAACCTTGCTTTTTGTGTTCAAAGCTAAAATAAAGGTGTATCAAAAAACAAACGCAAAGAGCACAAAGAGGTATTTCCTTGACTTTGATAGGCCGGTAATGGGCCAGGAGCTGTAATCAGCAATGCTATGGAACGCCTGTAACTAGCTGCACTCTGCAGAGGACCGCTCCACCGTCGGGGCTTTGATCTACAGATGTTGAATTTTGAGTATCGGCCAGTGCTAAGTCCTGATCCAATGCTTTTATAATGCATCATAAATTAATACTGTGCTTAACCAAATTCACAGAACAAATTCTTTATGACGTTTCTGATCTTTAAAGCCTTATTTAGTTCTTTTTTACCATCAGGTGTCTAGAAACAGGTGCTACATTAAAATTCCCAATTTAGCATTATCTCGACGAGAGAAGTTTTTTTTTTTTTTTTTTTTTTTTTTTTGCCAAACGGGTTGTTTCTCGGCACTGTGAAAACAATCCAGCAAAAAGCACTTAATTATATCAACGCCAGAATTATATCAACTCATTGACTGCCAGACGTTTTCAGAGCAGAGCGCCCCATATTGCCAAGATTTTAAAGCATTTTCATTGATTTTTGGAGAGCCACAGAACATTGTGCACTATGCAAACACCGTTTCTACCAAAGGAAAGCTTAGACTCTCTTTTTTTTTTTTTTTTTTTCATCAGAAAAAAAATTGGTTCTAGCTTTTTCCATTCTTTTGTAATCTGCAGTAGAATAGTTGCAGCAAAATTGCCTGCTTTTCACCAAATAACATTTTTGCAGCAATGCGCTTCAAGTGGAAAAGTGACTTTGATGTAGTGGTGGGAAAAAATATTGATACACTGAAATACTGCGATATTTTTTGATGCCGATATTTTAAAATGCGGTATCTATTTTACTAATGAAATCTTGTGGGATTTTATCGTTCTGTCACGAAACCTCGTGAGATTTCATCATTCTATTAAATGGATCGACACCACATTCTTAAATATCAATATGAAATCGTCATATGAAAATATTGCGATATTTCAGTGTATCAATATTTTTCCCACCCCTACTTTGACGCCAATATTTTTTACTTTAGTGATGCCTCTAACCTCTGAACAGCTGTTTTACTTCTATGAAACAGCAAAAAAAAAAAAAAAACACTGAGAGAAGAGTTTTGGCGGCAAAATAATTATTCACTAGCTAAATAAGCCACAAGTTTGTTTCACAACATAACGTTTGACTGAAAGGTCGGTCTTTCTATCCCTCCCTCCCTTGTTCCTTCTATCCATCCACTTGTGCTTCGCTTATGCTACTGGCAGTAGGGATGGGCGATATGAACTAAAAAATGCATCACAATTTCTGGGTTTCATCACAGTAACAATAACTGACAATAAAAAATATCAGCCTAATTGTTTGTATTATAAATTTATCACTACATTCTGTCTTGAGAGCCCTAAAATAATACTAGAAGCCACTAAACTGCATCAATTAAGTTGAAGTACATGTTTTGCAAAACTGTAGTTACACCATCCAAACACGTCTGAAATATGAGAACAAATTTAACATTTACTCAAATGATGCAAACAAGTAACAAAAAAAAACATATTAATAACTGTAAAAGCAAGCTGTTAAATTTAAATGAATTCATAATTTTTATCGTGAAATGACAGATTATTACCATGGGGAATTTCTTTGACATTATATCGCACACGATAATACATCATCCATCCCTAACTGGCAGCCAGTGAGTTAAGAGGACAGCTGCAGGATGACCCATCTGATATATCACTGTTGTTTCGGGGGGTCGCGAACACCAATGTGTCATCTTTGGGGCTTACGCTGTTTAAGCTATACAGTGAAGTGGAATTGATGCTTGTAAAAGCAAAGTTTTAATGGGGCAGAAGCCTTGCAGTAGGGCTGGACAATTAATCGAATTTTAATCGTGATTTCAATTTTGCCTTTTAACGATCATAAAAACACTGTAATCGAATAAAAATGATTAATCCTGAAGTGAACAAACTGGTGGAGTTACAGGAAGCAAACTGCAGGGAATATAGAACAGGAATGCATGTAGACTGAGTATTCATATTTATTGCCATTATTATTTCAATATATTACTCTTACTCCTTTTAGTTGTTTCTAATTTATTTCCGGTTGTGTTTTATTTTAAAGTCATATTTGAGGTTGTGTTTTGGTGGGTTCTTAAAAACTTATTATAAAATCAATGAATAATCGTGTATATTAATCATGATTTCAATATAGGTCAAAATAATCGTGATCATAATTTTTTCCATAATCGTCCAGCCCTACCTTGCAGTGCTTTCCTAAGGATAACTGCTGAGCTCTTAGTTTAAAAAGGCCACGTCTCGCTCTGTTTTAGACTCATCACCTGACAAAAGAAGCAAAGAAATATGGGGAAGAAAATTCCTTAAGTTTTCCCTCAAAGTAGAAATGTGTATTACTGCAGCATCGAGATGGAGCAGATACACTATGATCCATGAGCGGAGTCAGAAATAAGCAGAAATGCACAAACGCAGACAGCAAAAATATAATGTTCACAAGACTGTGTGTTGCATTTTAATATGTAAATAAATATGGTGTTATGCCTCGTCTAGTGGTGGCCGAGATGCAACATGAACATGAGTCGGCTTCCTCAGTTCCCAAGCAGCCACACAGACATCACAGAGCTTTATTAAACACACAGATCGAACACGGAGCTGAAAGGAGTTGTGCTTACTTCAGGGTGGGCAAAGGCAAAAATAATAAAACATCTGTCAAAACAAAGAAAAGAAAAAGCAACTTGCCTCCTAAACAGGAGAAAACAACAGTGGCTTTATTTGGAATTCAGAGGTGTTGCGTCCTTTATCAGAGATCAGGAGAAAAGGTTGGGGGGGGGGGGGGGGGGAATCTGAATGCAAATACCACATGATGATGTCATAGATGTGCTAGTTGGTGGATGGAATCATTCGGACACAACTTTTAACTTTAACGTAGATGGGCAACAGTCTGCAGCTCCAGCTGACTGATTCAAAGAGGCTGTGATGGCTGCATGTCCAGCCACTCAGACGTGGAGCCCTGCAGGAAACACATTTACATACAGGATTCATTTTACAGATATTTAATTATTTGGAATTTATTTACATGACAACACTGTACTCTAAAACTAGTGCACACATTTTGATTTACATTGTTCTGTTATGTTTCAATTTAATTTGTTTGTTTGGGTTCTTCTAGTTGAAGCCCACGGCTGGGGAACCAGTAGGTGGCCTATTATCATCTTCAGTTGTGTGTGATGTTTCATTATCTTTTTTGGGTCAAATAAAAGAGCCCTTTTTTGGACTTTAACCTGTGCTTGTCTGTCCTTTGCTGCTCGGTCCATCACAGAAATAATATGCTAATTTTAACATTATAGAAGACTGATAGAACTTTATACAAGTAGATATAAACAAATAAGTGTTGCTTAAGTTTTTCTGTCATAGCTGCCCAAAGTAGCTGCATCTCGGTTTATAAAAAATAACATGAATAGATAAATAAATAATAAAATACAATGCAAAAAGGCATTCATTCAGACTTCAATGAAATACCTTTTTAAAAAGGAAAATCTAATGTATGAACCTCCTATTACTTTAACAGGCATGAAAAAGCTGCAAAAGTTGCAAAACTTTGCAACTGGGATATATTAGGTTGGCAGGAAAAACTGTGCAATCCATCATTAATGACATCGGGACTGGATCCCTCCTCACGCATTAAAGTTCTCACCCACCTTATCTTTTCTGCACCCTCCTGTTTGAGCTCATTTGAACTCCAATCCAAAGTCGCCTCAGGCTGCTGAATTATGCAAAGGGCATGCATTAAAAAGTTAAATATTAATTCATTAATGTATTTAGATAAACGGTTATAATTGTGAATAATTAAAATGGTAAAATATGTAAATAAACAGTTTTGACTTACAGCCTGTGTAAAGTCTAGACCGAGTTTGGCACGAGCCTTCTAATCGAAGAAAAGGGAGCTTTTTGGCAGATGTTGTCAGTACTGAGTAAGAATTTGAATGTTAAAACTAAAGTTTGCTTCAGCTCTCCGTTTTTGCTTGGCAACAGTCTCCATGGCCACCAGGGACCCATCTTTACCTACTGGGTTTTATTCCTCTTCCTCTCTCTTCTGATTCTCTTACTATTTTCTTTCCTGGCAGATTGTGTAGCACTTTCTGTAAATCCCCGTTTTTGGTTTTCTTTATGCTATTTTTTTTATTGGTTACTTGAAACATGTAGCTGATGCTTATCAGCTGTCATCACTTTGTTCTTTGCAGTGTTTTAATGAGTCAAAGATTTAGAAAATCAAGTTGACTTTTAGAAATGCACCTCAGGAAGCTTTTCCAGGAATCTGGGTGTTTCCACTGCAGGACGCAGAAATTTTAGTCCGAAGAACTGCTGGAGGAACAGTGTTACATCTGAGACTGAATATTTCTGATCTCGTCTCAGGTTTGATACCCACAATAACTTTTAGTTGTACCATAAGAACATTTACACTGGAAATGGTTCATTGAAGGAGGTGACAGGGTTCAGAAAGCAGTGAAACGTGAATCGGTCCTTCCCGGAATTTACAGTGTTGTGATTGGCTGAATTTGTGTTAATAGTTGCAATCTTCACAATCCTGCACGTCCTTGAAATTTTGTCCAATAGATGCAAATTAAATCCAGTTTTGAGAAATCACGGTGATCCTCTGTGCCACCTGAATGTCATCAACTTTACTGTTGTTTCTGATTAGGGTGTGATAAAATATCGATACCCTGAAATATTATATCATGTTGCAATATCATACCGATATTATAAAACACAGTATTGATATATTTACCAATAATATCTTGCAAGATTTTGTAATAGAATGATTTATGTGCATCTGCAGGTTCGTGTTAAACTTTACACACACTGGAAAGTACTAGGTAAAATATGTGGCCAGGTTTCATAAACCACACAGTTGTTTATAATACACTGACTGAAATGTTTATTTTCATATGCACTATATCATTTCATATACACATATAACTACTTTTACTGTTTTACTAATTCCATATGAATTTACACTATTCCAGCTCAACTGTGTAAATATTTGAAAAGCATTTTATTTTTCATTTTATTTGCACATCTATTCAGTTGGGTTTTCCCAAAGTGAGAAATATTTGTCCAGGGGAGGACTGTTATTGATTTTTGACTAATTTTGTTGTTTCAGTCATCCGATGTTCGTAAATGGGTGCAACTTCTATTTCATGCTGCATTTTAAATTTCCTAAAATTGCTAGAATATTGCAGTATATTCCAGCGTTACAACATTGCAATACTGTATCGTATCATGACCCATATATCGTGATACGCATCGTATCATGAGGTTTTTGCCAATACCCACCACTGCTGATTATTAATATGCAGATGTACAACAGAAATGTGTCTCATCTGCTGAGTAAGATTACAGAGACGTGCCGTGTATGACTCCTTCCAGTGTTCGGGTGGCTGTTTAACTCTGGTTGGCTGACGTACAACGGCTGCAGCTCCTCTAGGCGTCCAGCCGAGGTTCAATCCTGGACTGGGTTCGTGTTGCTGCATGTCACTTCCTATTTCCGTCTCTCTGACTCTGTTTCCTGTCATGCAACTGTCCATAAAGACCCTGGAGCTAAAGGATGCTTTGCCAGTGTTGAGCATGAACGATGTGAAGAGGTTTTTACCGCATGCAACATTGTTGTGAAAGGCAAAGAAAAGTTAATTAACTACACATGTTCTTCCAGGAAAACACAGCTAGAAAATGTTAGAAATATGTGAAGATTACCAAAATTACCAAGATGAGCCAATCATACCCAGATCTGCTGTAAATGCTGAAACAATGTCGGCTATAATGACCATATGATTGCAGAACAAAACGTTGCAGCTTCACTCTGCTGAGTTATGATACTCTCAGCGTGCTTATTGCCAAAAAAAACATGCTGGAACATTAGAAATCATGACAAAAATACATTTTGGGTGGAGTTGTATGAAAAAAGATTAGAAACCACCCAAATTTTGGTACAACTTTCATACAAAAGTTCCTGAAAAAAATAATTTTCTGGTCAGTAATTTCAAAAAATGCTCCAAAAACCTGGAGGGATGTCATCATATTAGATCATT
Source organism: Atherinomorus stipes (assembly GCA_023101725.1). Classification (NCBI taxonomy): domain Eukaryota; kingdom Metazoa; phylum Chordata; class Actinopteri; order Atheriniformes; family Atherinidae; genus Atherinomorus; species Atherinomorus stipes. The sequence continues at coordinate 113,192 of JALJCO010007959.1, read as the reverse complement.
TCACAGTGGTTATTCCCAAAATACACCTTGTATTTCTAAGGATTTTTACCGAAATAGATGCAAAAAATATTTAGCATAACAATTTTTTTATTGTCCCTTTACAACAGAAACTTATGACAGTTTACAGAACTTTGAAAAATTAACAAAAATACCAGTGTGAAAACAGGAAATATTAATGATGCCTGATATAAATTATTGTATTAACTATAAAAAAAAACTTAATTTACCTCATAAAGAGAAAATGGCAAACACTTTTTTGTTCCATCATCATGTTTTGGTTTCTGAAGTAAATCATTGATGGCAAAAATACCTTTGTTTTTAAATGAAATACAAATGTGAAATATGCACTAAAAACAATCATTAACTCCATTTTCATTACTTAAAATCAAATTTAGGAACACATTTACTCAATTTTTGCTCTAATTTGACTTTTCACTTGAACATAATGAACACCAACTCAATTTTCACTTGTTATAAAAAATGCTTTCTATTAAAATCTAGAAATCAAGCAACTCATTTTAAAACTATGGTTTTATAACCCAAAGCAAAAATTGTAAAGACTTTTCAAGACAGTCAGCAGAAATCTTTTATCTCAGCTGTTGTATCATGTGTAGCTCCTTCCAGGTTGTGACATGAAGAAGAAACTTAGTAAGAGGAGAAAAAAAAAATGTGAAGAGCTGGAGGCTGACCCGGAGCAATGTTGAGCGGTCGGTTCAGTCGAGCATGACAACACAACATGGCAGGTCTGTGCAAGAAGTTTCATAGAGAAGCAACAGCCTCTAATGCCCTACGGACAGAGGAAACCAAAGCAGAGCTCTTTGGGAAAATAGTGCATCATTTTGTTTTAAGGTGATGAAATAAAGCTTTAAAGAGGATCTTCTAAAATGCTGCAGGGCTGCTTTGCTGCCTCGCTGAATGAAGGAATCAAACGTGTTGAAGGAATGACGAAATCAGATTATCGAAGAATATTAGACCAAAGTGTTTGACTTAATGTCAGAATACAGGGTTTAAAGCAAAGCTTTAGGAGCGTCGGCATGACTACGACGCTAACAACAGCACAAAACAAGATTGGAAAGGAAAACTGAAGTTTTGAAACTGAAAAAATGACAAGTTAAAAGAAAGGAAGCATTCGGTATTTTCTGTTTGAAGCATAGTTTGTGCATTTTCTCTGAAATTAACACCATGTGTTGGTCAGCTGCCATGTAACCAGCAGGACCAGTGCAGGGACCAGTTTGATGACTGGTAAAAGTTTATTCACCACTTCAAAATGCTTCAAAGACAAGCTTGTTGACCAAGTCTAAAGTTACCGGCATTCTTAGAATGCATTGCCACATCAAAAATATCCTTTTCTATTTTAGACGTGCAAAGGTGGGTGGAAGCAAGTTGTAGTCGGTCATGTCTGTGCGTGGAAGAAGATGTTGGAGAAACAGAGTGGCTTTGTCCACCAGTCATCAGATGTCTGCCTGTAGTTTTGTTTACACTCTGAAATTCAGTTTGTCATTGATAAAAAGAGACAGTGGTTATTAATGAACATCAAGTGTAAATATGCAAGATTATCGCAAACTAATTTCCATCTTTGGTCCCTGGTGTCTTTTTGGTAAATCCGTCCTGGTAAATTTGGAAACTCTACCGGGTCTGAGTCGCCTGTGTGAAATCATTTGGTAACAATCATCATCCACAAGTAAATTTGTGAACAGTTGTGTTCAGGACAGAGCTGGTTCCATGCAAATGCCAGGTTCTAAAGTAGGAATGCATCTGCTCCCTAATCTGCTCTCTATCTATATCGGCCTTAAAACTGAGTATCAGACATCGGCCACCCAACCGATATTTAACAGATTTATTTAACCGATCAGTTTCTAAAGTCTTAAAAAAAAAAAAAAAACTACTTCTTCTTCTTCAAAAACTTTTTTTACAGACTTTAAAACTTCTAAAGACTAGGGGTGGGAAAAAATATCGATACACTGAAATATCACAATATTTTTATATGCTGATATATTGACATTTAAAAATGCAGTATCGATCTATATTACTTACAAACTCTTCCGATATTTCATCATTCTGTTACAAAATCTTGCGAGAATTCACAAAATGAGATTTTGTAATGATGATGAAATCTCGGGTTTTTGATTTTGTAAGTAAAATAGATTGATACCACGTTTTTGAATAGTGATTTAATATTGGCATATGAAAATATCGCAATATTTTCCACTCTTATTTTTCAAAGTGTCTGAAACGGATAACAAAACTGCTTTTTGCAATGACTGCTTATTTTTTTCAGCTTTAACATCTGTGTCGTTTTTGCTTATCAGCCACTTGAGTTTTAAAATATCGGCATATCCACTATTATCCAGCATGTTGCACTGCAGCGCATTTTACATCACTTCCTCTCACTGGGTGATCTGTTTGCTTTCACACTGTAAGCCGCACTGAGAGGTCCGGTCTTCCAGCGGACCAGAGTTCACGTCTTTGATCTGCATCAGAGTGTGATGAACAAAAACAAAACCATATTCGTGGAAATGATCCGCAGGTGGTTTAAAAAGACCAGCTAGAATTTACCAGTAGTGAATGCTGATAATCGTTCTCTTCAGATACATATTTAATACATTATATTCACTCTTTTAGAAGCATTTTCCTTTTTATCTAGTTACTTTAATCAGTAATAGAGGAACAGTCCAAAGTACTGCTGCCTTTGAAATATTTAGAAGTGCTCAGGATAAAACTGCACATTAGCACCTGCGTGACACAGAGAGAAAATGATCGTCTACATATTTGTTGCACTTTCATGACATTCGTTGGCAAACACTAGATGATGCAATAAAATAATTTCTGCTTGTTCACATCAGTCTAATTCCATACAAAACTCTCCAAATGATTTGTAGATGAACTCCTCCTTTTACTGTTTCCGCTTTCTTTTTGTGCTTTGTTCATTTTCCTGAAGACCATTCCCCTCTTGGCTCTTTCTAAAACTGGCAGGGCTGTTTACTCCTGTTTCCCTCATGTTCTCTCTGTTTATCAGCCTGTCCTTTCCTCCAGCTAAAGGACATCCGAACAACAGCAGGGCTCACTATGACTTCACCCAGCCTCCAGTCTGTCTTCCCATTAAGATAAGATTAAATCCTGATCCCTGAGGGGGGTATTTGGGCCATTATAACAGCAGATAATATAAAGCCAGAGGATACTTGTGGTAAAATGATTATTTGACAAAATAGCATGCTCTGGAGAAATGTGAAATTATAGCAGCTGAAAGAAAAAGCGGGTGAATCACAAGGTTTGTTGTTTCAGTTCTGTGTAATCAGGAGCTGTTTGATGCCCAGAAATCAGACTAATCAACAAAAATCAATGTTTTAATCTGTTTTTGTAAGTTCTTGCTCAAAACTTTGACTTCTAATTAGTTTCTGTTACTCATGGGATGTAATTTTCCCCAGCCCTCTGACTTTTCTTTACTCTTGACTGAGAGCTTGACTGATTTGCAATCTGATGACTCAGCGTTCTTTCTTTTGAATGGTGGATTGGGCCGCATTGATTGGACTTATTCTCCACAAATGCATACATTGCTTCTCTTTGCCTCCTCATGGCTTGCAGTAAGATTTCCCTTTGGTTCGCTGTTATTTCATGCCCTTTATTTATTCATGTGTTCATAGTCTACTTTAGCTTGGGGCATAGTAAAGTATTAAACATGAATGCTGTGGAGGGGAAAAAAAAAAAAAAAGGAATGTCCCCGTCTGCTTTTAAAAGAAGAGCCAAAGTTAGATCTTATATCTGTAACTGAGGGGGCCTTGGGAAGAGATTCATATTAAATCTACTTGTCTTATCAGACAAATCAAAATGAAGTGTTCTGACAGAAAACAGCTGCGCTGGTTCTTTAACCAAGTAGCTGTTGATTCCACCCATTTGTCCACATTTTATCTTGTTGTTGGTAATAGGCACTTTGCAGGCCGGGCAGCTGAATCAGACAGAGTAGAAAACTTGTGTGTTTTCAAAATACTTAAACAAGATGTTCCTCCTTTTAAATAATGTAGCTGCAGACGGCTGCACCAACCTCATTCTGAGTGCAGCTGTTTATGTGCTGTTCAAATCCAACATAAAAACACAAATGCAAATACAGCATGTTTACATTATTAAAGCAAACGTGAAAGTTTAAGGAAAGCAGAAACAAATAAGGAAATACTAAAACATGTCATCGGTGTGGAGCCACAAAAGGATTCAAGTTAATGCTCAAAGTAGTTTCCTCAGCTGCAGCTGATAATTGTCACATTCACTCTCTGGCCAATTAATCGGGACCCCATTTTCCCTCCAGAACTTATTCTTGGTGTCATAGAGCCAAAAACTGGAAACATTCCTCAGAGATTTTGCTCCATATTGACATGACAGCATCACACAGTAGCTGCGTCCATGATGAGAATCTCCCCTTCCACCACATCCCGAAGCTGCTCTGCTGGACTGAGATCTGGTGACTGTGGAGGTCGTTGGAGTGCAGTGAACTCACAGTCGTGTTACAGAAAGCAGCTGGAGATGATGTGAGCTTTGTGACATGGTGCATCATCCTGCTGGAAGTAGCCATCAGAAGATTGGGCCAAAAACTTTCCCCCAACACCATTAAACCAGCAGTCGTCTGAAGCCTTGATCCAAGGCAGGATGGATCCATGCTTTCATGTTTCCAGCAAATTCTGAGCCGAGCATCTGAATGTGGAGCTGAAATGGAGACTCATCAGAGCAGCAAAGTTTCTCCATCTTCTGTTGTCCAGTTCTGGTGAGTCTGTGTGAATTGTAGCCTCAGTTTCCTGTTCTTAGCTGACAGGAGTGGCTCCCGGTGTGGTCTTCTGCTGCTGGAGTCCATCTGCTTCCAGGTTGGATGTGTTGGTGTGTTCAGAGATGCTATCCTGCATACCAAGGTTTTGGGCTGGGTAATATGGACCACATATCATTTCACAATATATTTATTTTAGATGGCGATATACGATATATACCGGTATTTTTACCCTTATTTGTCTGAAAGTTTCATTTCATATCAAACACCTGTTTTTTTAGTATTAAAACATGTTTAGCATAAAGGTAAACATGTCCACTGCAGTGATGGAACTGACAAACACTGGTTAGAAATGTTTGTTAAATCAATGTTATTAAAAATAGTTGCTGGTTTTTTATGATTTCTTCATAAAAGCCTTGGATGGATCATCTTCTATAGTTTAAATAATAGGCGTCGATCTATATTAACTAACTGAAATCTTGCGGATATATCATCATCGTTTTGTTCCAAAATCTCATGAGATTTCACGAAATACTGCAAGATTTCATCGTTCTACTACAAAATCTCGTGGATATTTCGTGAAATCTCATGCGATTTCACAACAAAACTATGATATCTTGCGAGATTTCATTAGTAAAATAGATCGATACGGTTTTTATTTTTAATATATATATATGGTATCGGCAAATGAAAATATTGCGATATTTCAGTGTATCAATTTTTAAAATTTTTTTATCTGCCCCACCCCTATTAAATAATCAGGTGACCCCTTTGTAGTCATCCAAGGTGCAGCCGGGTCATTATGAAAAAATAAAACAAAAAATTTGCACAACTAAACCCATAAGCATATGGACTATATCCCATAAATCGATTTATCAGATATCATCATATTTTAACCATTCTTTCCATTCGGACCATTCTCTCCATGCCACATTCAAATCACTTAATTCCACCTTTCCTCCTCATTCTGATGCAAGTCGTCTTCACCATATCTTAGGGGTTGGTTAAAATATCGATAAATCGATGCATCACAATACTTCCCTGTGCAATTCTATATAGAATCGCAAATCCTCTGAATCGATTCACCTCCTGACCAAATGGGGGAGCTGTGTGTGTCATTTTCATTGTATGGACAAAAGCCATGTTAGATCATACTACACCAAACTGGCAAATATTTTTCTATTTTCAGATGTTTTATTACCCCCAAAATATGAGTTGACATGCCACATATGTTCACATGGGCATGAAAAAAAATATTTAAAGATCTACAAGAGAGTTCCTACTTCTTACTGAATCAATATTGAAGCATTTAAATCAATTGAATCGAATCGTAACCCAAAGAATCGACTTGAATCATGAGATTCTTAATACCCAGCCCACCATATCTACACGACCACCTGTGTCATGTTGCTGCCATGTGAGTGGCTGACCAGTTTATTCCTGTCCAGAGGTAATAGATGTAAACATGCGGAAATTCATATTAATTTTTGTTATTGTCAAAGTTAAACTTTTTCCTTTTTTGTCCTTGATGCTGTAAACTTTAGACTGAAAATCTTCTCATAGCTCACAGAGGACCTTTATTACATAATATGAGATTGCATCCTCAAGAAACTTAAATAAGCATGAGGTGCATCTGATTTGTTATTTTTCTTTTTTTTCAATTATCACATTCACAATATACATTTTCATTACAGTACATTTTAATGTTAATAATGACTAATCTTTTTCTTTTTTTAACTTTTATTTACAGTGTTTTATGTAATGAACTTGGAAAATATGAGGTTCCTTGAGGCAGAACTTTGAGGAAATCTACACGCCATGTTTGGAGGACTGTATATATATTTGTGTTTTAGAAATTCAAGGTTCAGTATTGTTTCTAATCTGAAAGTGATCCTGGGAAATGAAAGGCAAACGCCTCCAGACAGCTTCTAAAGTTGAGAGTAATGAATGTTCAATAATGATAAATCCCAAAGCAAATTCAGTGCATGGCACGGCTTTTGCTCCCTGATGAAATCATGTTTTTGGGGAGAGCTTTTTCAACAGTTCACCTATGGCACATTCAGATAGAAAATGACTTTTAATTACAAAATGGAGTCACAATAAAATGGCTCCTGTTCTTGGGAAAAGTGACACAATGATTGATTCATTTCAGAGCGAAACCCCCCCTCCGCGCCGCTGCAGAGGACAAAGGAGGGTAGAGAAAGAGCAAGGACATGATAAAGGTACAGCTGGAAGCTTCACACTGAACCAGAAGAAAAGCCAGATATAAAAAGATTCTTTTCTACCATCGATTTTCCTCTGATGAGCTGATGGAAGGATTCGTGCAGGACTTGATTTGGATCTGCTGTAATGTGGTTTGCTTTCCTGCGTGCTGATAACTTCTCTTTATTCGACTCGGTTAATGATCCAGGAAAGTTTGATTCCAAGCAGAGGTGACCCTGAACAGGTTTAATGAATGATAGAGGCTGTCTGAGGATGGATGGGTCTGTCGGGTTGGAAGGAAAAGTTTCTTTTAAAAGATTTGAGCAGATTTGCAGCCTGAAGCTGTCACAGTTTCATAGTTTGTTTTTTGTGTTTTGGTTTAATTTTCATTATTTTAAATGTTTTGTGTTGCTTATTTTCCTTCCCCGTCTTGTTTTCTTCAGTTAAGACTAAGGACAAGAGCATAAATGCGGAAATATACACAAGGATTAATAAATAAATTCATAAATGTGTAAAAAAACCACAAATAACTGCTTAAGGTGAGCAACACTATATAGCGTTGTCCTCAAATTATTCATACCCTCCAATTAAAGAAGGAAAAAAAAATCAGCTGTCAGTGAAACAAGTTGAAATTGACAAAAGTAATAATGAATAAAAATCATATGTAAATCATGACATTGATTTTTAAATTGCATTTCAAAATAAATATTGAAAACTAACACAAAAAATAAAACAAATAAGCATGATGGGGCGCCGAAGCTAAAAACCTTTTAAGCAACACTTTGTGGCAATCACTGCAATCAGGTGTTTTCTGTAATGTTCAAAAAGACGTCTGCACCTGTTGACAGGTATGTTGCTCCACTGTTCATGGGAAAGGTGCTCTAATGTGTCTGGGACAGTTTTGTTTGTTTTTTTAAAAATAATTATTTCCAACCACAATTCAAAAGCAACATTTTATTTCACTAAATTATAATTTTGCAAATTTTTATGTATTGTTACTTCCTTGTTATTTTAGTTACTATTGTAAATTTAGTTTTTCATTTATTTGGAGGGTATGAATAATTTTGATGATGACTGTAAATTTCTGACTTCAAAGCTCTGTTCTTCTAACTGGTTTTGATGGCACTCAGGCTCCCACAAAAACTATTATTTTATAATCAACTAATCACCGATTGGTTGACTAATCGCTAAAATAATCAGGTCATATGAAAACTGTAGCATATTTACCGTACCAGTTAAAAGTTTGTACACTAACTCAGTGAATATAATGGAAAAACATGTCCAAACTTTTGACTGGTATAGTGTGTGTGTGTGTTTATATTCATACACAATTCAAGAAAGAGCCAGGCAGACAAGGCAGCAGGAGGTACAGTGGCAGTTTTGAGAGGTAAAACAAAGATACATGATTAGTCAATAATGAAATTGGTTGCCAACTATTTTGATAGTCGATATAATCATAACTAATCGACTAATCATGGCAGCGTTAGATGGCACATTGACACTCGTTTAGTACAGTAGTACTCGTTTACAACAGGTCAGTGTTAATGGAACCTTATCTGATATTAAAACTTTGAGCACAGGTGCACCACAAGGGTGCGTGAGTTCACCGGTTCTGTTTTCCCTGTACACAGATGCATGTAGAAGTTTTTATCCAAATAATCAAGTCATCAAGTTTTCAGACGATACTGCAATTTTGACACTGCTGGATAAGAACCAGGACATATGTGAATATTTCATGGAAATTCAGAGGTTTGTGAACTGGTGTGACAACAATTATCTGGTTTTAAATGTAAACAAGACGGAGGAAATGGTGTTTGACCCTCGGGATGTAGGTGACCACAGACCTGTGGTCATCCACAGCCAAGCCATTACCCAGGTGCAGTCGTATAAATATCTTGGTGTATTTATCGACAATGCACTCACCTGGAGCACACATGTCGACAGCATCTGTTGCAGATTGCATCAACGCTTGCATTTCCTTCGTCGTTTAAGAGTCCACGGTGTTAATCAAAAATTTATGTTAATCTTTTACAAAGCAGTTGTAGAAAGTCTAGTTAGGTACAGCATTACAGCTTGGTTTGGTAACCTGTCAGCGCAGCTGAAAAATAAACTTGCCCACTTAATTAATGTGGCAGGAAAAATTATAGGTATCAAAGAGCTTGCCCCTAGCCATAAGATCTATGAACTAGCTACTCTGCAACTAGCCCATAAGATAATCAATGATTCATCACACATCTTGCACAGGGAGTTTGAGCTATTACCATCTGGTAGAAGATTTAGGGTTCCTCACTGTCGATTGAACAGACTTAAAAATTATTTTGTTCCTACGGCTATTAAAATGGTAAATAAGGCTAGATAAGGCCTTTTGCGACTTCCTGGCAGCTTAGCACTTTACCGACCTGCACTTAAATAAATTGTTTTTTATGTACTTTTTTTTTTTTTTTTTTTTTTTCTTCCCCTAGTACTGATGTTTTAGACAGAACATGCTGATACTGATGGCAGTACCACATTTGTTCTCTATGGCACTGGGTTTTGTATGTGTCTTTTATGTTTTTTATGGCTTGTGTATTGTTTATAGATACTGTGCTGCAGCATGGGTGAATGACCCAATACAAATTTCTCTCTCTAGGGACAATAAAGTTAATCTTGAATCTTGAATCTTGAATCTTGATATTCCTGGAGCCGTTGTTGCCCTGCAGCGTTATGACTGGGGAACCGGCCTGGCGTTACGTTGTTGTAGCAGATAGCGATCAGACAAACTGAACATCAGACTGACTTTCTGGCTGGAAAGATCTCAGAGAAGAGACAGGAAGTAAGATGGATGCTGAATTCATTGTAAGATGGCGCTTATGTGCAAAAATCTGCTGAAGTTCAGTTGTACTGCTTTAAAAAATGATCAGTTATTAAAAAGATATTTTTATGAAACAAAAAGATAAGTGGACCAAAACATGAGCAGTTACCAGAGAAATAAGATTAAATTAAAATTCTATATTAAATACAAAAGTGAAGGTTTAGATGTTCGGCACGCAGAATTCATAATAAAAGTTTTGCTTCTTTTTTTTTTTTTTTTTTTTTTTTGTTTTTACTTTTTTTACTTTTTCCCACACGCCCGGCTCCCAGCCTTCCCCGTTATTGTTCCTGGTTTGTTTGGACTTCATGTTTTTATGCTAGTGACTGGAAACATACGGTGGACAAAGCCCCGTCTTCTTTAAACCTTAAGAAGAAAAAGAAAGCGATTTCTGTGTCTCCAGCCGACCAGTTTGGTCCGCCAATCTGAGCCTGTGAAACTGTGGAAAGCCTCTTAGCGCTGATGCTGCAAGCGTTTCAGTGGAACAGTATGTGGACAGTCAGCGGTGAGTTCGCAGCTCATTACCACTTCAGCGGAGTGTTTCACCGGCTGGTGTTAACAGCACACACTGCTTTCCTTCAGCTCTATGATGTTTGACGGCTCTGTAGGTGAACTCTGACATGTTTCCTTTGTCTTTTTCTTTTTTTAATCACCCCATTAAACAGATGTGCACACATACATGTTCACGGCATCTTCCTCGCAGCGCTGCAGCCACATGATTACCGTGTTTTTGACTTGATGGAGCAATTATGAGCACATTGAGCAAAACAAGATCTTTTTTTCTCAAGCTTGATGTGTAAATGGGGTTTGCTCAGTCCTTCTGCGTCGAAAATACAACAAATGAGATAACAAATCTGAACACACACACATAAATATGCAAAGAAGCCGAGAAGCTCCGGGCTACATGTACTATAGATGCTGAGGCCAGAGCTAATGGAAATCAGCATGCTGTGACTGAGGAAGCAAAACAGAGCAAGAGAAAGATGAGGAGTGATACAGAAAGAGCCAAGCGGCTCCCAGAGGAACCCGATGCCGAGCTATTCTTAACACCCTCTCCATAATGATGGGCTCATTCATAGATCACGTCTTGCACTCTGCAGGTTTATGACTTTTTCTAATGATGAATGCCAGAATTGAGAATTGTATGCGAGGTAAAATATGACTATGCATTGTTACATAAGAGGAGGCCTCGCAGTTGTGCTGAATGACCTCCAGCCCTGCAGCTGTGATCTACAGCGTGACTCAAGAGAAAGTGATTACACCTTAAATGGTTTTTATGCTCCAGTGACCGGCCTGATGCTGGAGAAGGATGTGCAGACGGCTGCAGATCAGGCAGCACGGTGTGGAAGAGGAAAAAAGCTACTGAACCTTTTCAGTCTGGATTTAGCTGTATTTTGATTTACATTGATCTGACTTGACTTTTTAGCTTTTTTTCCCAAAGGAAAAACTGGAATAGCCACAGTAGCGGGAATATAGAGCACTGCAGAAGGCTTGACCCACCACTCGTGTTTTTAGATTTAAAGGTCCGGGCTGGGGAGGATAAATTCCTCCATCAGACCTGCTGCCACTATTTTTCAGTCCACTTCTTGTATCACTTGGCAAACTTCAGCTAACAGTAGATGGATCAGCTGAAGGCTAAGATGAATCTCTCAGGTCCTGGTTCAGGTCTTTGCTGGATGTCACTTTCAAATCCTAATCTGTTGTTTTTTGGGGACTGACACTTCTTCTTTTTCTCTCCTCTCATCCATTTTCCTCAAATATTTAAGGACAAGCTTCAGACCATGCTGATGTATACAAGTTTGTTTTATTCGCTAGTTGTCCTTTCACGATCACCCTGTTGCTGCAGAAATAAGCCAAGCTGTGATATTTTTGCTGATTTTTGTAGATTCTGCTCAATAACTGGAAGAAATTGTCTGTTGACAGGCCTCAAGTAACAAAGTGCTGCAAGACATGATTTAAGATCAGTTTTCTGCCAAATTGTTTTGTGTAGACACAAACTAGTTAATCCTTGAGTGTTTCACGTTGCCTGAAATCGCGTCTGAAAAAGTCCGATTTAATCTGGCCGCCTTTATAAGACTGGTATTGAGCTGGGACAGCTTTAAGACAAGGGACAAAGACAGATTAGGACACAGGTGGGTGAGATGCACTGAAAGCAACAAGGACAGTCCTGACATCAGTGTGTGTGCATGTTTTTAACCATATCCAGGCTTAATAAGTGTTTCATTGTCATAGTTACATTTGCAGTGAGGAAGAAAGTGAATTAGCTTTGCAATAGTTTGTGTGCTTGCGTGTGCGTGTGGATTCAGGAGGAAAGTCCTTCTGTTTTGCAGCCGGTGAGCTGGGATGGAGGTGACGGAGTGTGTCTCATCCTTTACCAGCTGTGGGCACGCATCCACACACACCAAACTCCTAAAACCAGCCATCTGAGGCTGAGGTCAGACCAGATCAAGCTGTCATTGCCACAACCAACCGCTGTGTGACTGTCAGTGTGTGTCCATCAGGGTAAAGCCATGCAGCGAGGGGGACAGCTGCAGAGACATGGTTGACCGGACAAGCCGGTCACCACCTGGACACACACAGACGATGAAGAGAGATGGGAAAACATCAACAAGGAGTCGTTAACAGAGTGTCTCTGCATATTTAGTCAGCGGAGGACGATGTTATCTGGCGAGAGTTGAAAATATTAATGGGTTGAAGGGAATCGTGTCATTTACAAGCCTGCATTTATTCAATCTAGCATTCCTAACATCTGCAGTGAATTAATTACTGATGGGTTGATTTGTGTGGCCCACAATCAGTCTACAAGTTCAAGGAGACACAAGTAGAAACAGTCGAAACACATGTCTGATTTTAAGATGATGTAGCAGCTAAACCCAGCAATGTAGAGTCCATTTCAGCTTCTCTGGACTTTTAACTATAAACCAGTTTTTAAATTATGTTGATATACCAAATATAACCAGAGTTATGTTATAAAATGTACAACCTAGTTTACCTGCTGATATTACCATCACATCTGGTGTGTTTGGTGAAGGAAAAAATGGCAAAAATGGCAGATTCTATGAAAATTGCTCACAAATGAGAACATAAAGAATCACAAAAGCCTACCAACCCCTTATGATGCCGTCATGTGGTATGGCAAAGATTATCCTTTCCACTTGTTAATTCTTTTTTTCTATTAGAGAGTTTTTTTTTTTTTTTTTTTTTTTTTTTTTTAAATTTTTTTTATTTAAATTTTATTTTTTTTTTTTTTTTTTTTTTTTTTTTTTTTTTTTTTTTTTCTTTTTTTTTTTTTTATTTTTTTTTTTTTTTTTTTTTTTTTTTTTTTCTTTTTTTTTTTTTTTTTTTTATTTTTTTTATTTTTTTTAATTTATTTTAAATTTTTTATTTTTTTTTTT